>ML339909.1:0-86729 GCA_005239505.1 Nicotiana paniculata | reverse complement strand
ATATAAAAAAAAAAAAAAGAAACCAAGAGTGAGGTAGGTATTGAAATCCGGAACTCTGTCGAAATTTTGAAAAAAAAAAGGAGACAGAAATAAGCCAATGTTTTCAAAGGTCATGTTTCCTTTATTCCGCCAATACTGACGAACTATGCGAGTCTGATTCTCACGGAATGTGAGATACGTAAGCAAACCTCATCGGTTCCGGCCCACAATTTCCAAAATAATAAATCCAAAAGTATTTCCCTTTACTTCCTTCTTTAGAAAGTCTTTCTTTTAGACCCCATTTTTTAAAAATAAAAAAATATTGTCTTTTAATTTCTTCTCAAAATCCAAAAATATTTCCATCCTTCTTTCGAAAATTGAAAAGAAAATTTAAGATTCAAAAATACGCTTTTTTTCTTTAGAAGTATTTCTTTCATAAATTCAAAATAAAATTTCAAAAATCCAAAAAATATTTCCTTTCTTCTTTAGAAGTTNAAAAAAAAAAAAAAAAAAAAATTAAAAAAAGTATTTTCTTTTTTCTTTAGAAGTCTTTCTTTTCAAAGATTCTCAGAAAATAAAATCAAACAAATCAAAATCCAAAAATATTTTATTTCTTCTTTATAAGTCTTTCTTTCGAAAAAAATGGAATTCAAATCCAAAAAATGAGTTCGTTTGTTTATTTTATTCCTTATCTTCGCGAACTACGCAAAATCTGACTCATGTTCCCACATTATATGTACGCTACCCGCATCAAGTTCAATAGAATGATTTTGAAAAAAAAGGTGAAAAAAAGAATGATAATAATAATAAGGATCAACTGAGTCCATTCTAACATGTCTTTTGTTTTGAACTGTAACGAAAGTTTGAGGTGCTCGGTTTGTGGTAATCTGACAACATAAGATCCAAGGGAAAAATGACATCGAAGTTGTTACAAGTGGTCAAGAGACTCGGGGTCGGAGGGTTCAACAAGAGTCTACCGTGGTTGAGTAAAATAGAATACTGAAACAGCAAATGACTGAAATGTTTCGAGCATGGGCCAATGGTCAAGGACTACCATTTCTCTTGGTTTCGCAGAGTTCACACATCTCGACTACTACCACTCCGGTCTCATCGTCTGATCAATCCTATCCATATGGGTTCAGTCTTTATCCCAACGGTACGTCTACAGTTGTAACTTCTGTTGCGCGTTCCCAAAGTGTGCCATTGAAAACCCCAATCAGGCAACTGTTGTTGTTTGCCCATTTTCACTATCCCACAACCAACAATGATACAAAAGAAAAGTCACGAGTCATAATTTGCTACCCATCAAGAACAGTACCACTCTCTTGAGTACCACTCCTACCTATCCTGCAAAGAGTGAGAAGCCTGCCCGAAATGTGGAATAGGAAGAAATGACGCAAGAGTGAATAGTCTAGAACAACAGTTGAAAAAAAGGCAAGGGTTGACAGGTCAGAAGAGTATTGCCTTCAAGGATCTATGGATGTTCCCCGATATTTTTTTTTTTCCACTTGGTTTCAAGATCCCCAAATTTGAAAAGTATGGACAAGGAAACCCCATAACTCACCTGAAAAGGTATTGCAATCAGCTAAGAGGTGTGGGAAGAAATGAATAATTGCTAATGGTCTATTTTGGGGAAAGCCTGACAGGGGTATCCTCCGAATAGTTTATTAATCAAGGCACCTCTCACTGGCATGTCTGGGATGACATGGCCTGGGCCTTTGTCAAACAATTCCAATACAATGTTGACATTGCCCCAGACCGCAATTCCCTTTCAAACCTGAAGAAGAAACCAACTGAAAGTTTCAGGGAATATGCCATTAAATGGAGAGAGCAAGCGGCTAGAGTTAAGACACCCATGGATGACCACAAGTTAATCACTGTCTTCCTTCAAGCTCAAGAGCTAGATTATTTCAAAACATGATGTTCGTATTTGGAAAATCCTTCTCCAAAGCAATCAAAATTGAGGAAATGGTTGAGAATCGCCTTACGACAGGAAAACTTATAAGTCAAGCAGTTCTTAAAGCCGCAACTCAGGATTTCCAGATTGAATCTGTTAATTTTAGTGACACGAATGAGAAGGATTAAGAAACCATGATGACATCAGGGTCGAGAAGAGTTCTGAGGATAACATCTCGAAGGTATGACCAGCCTCGTCTAATTTCTGATGATTCCCATGAGTACTACTATGCACCTCAGAACCCACAATAATTTTTTTCTCCACCTTAGTATGTTGTCCAGCCACCAAGACAACCGAGAAGGCGAGTATTAGCACCGCAAAGTCTCTATCAGTCTGTACATAATTTTCAAGCGCCATATAACCCGCATCCAAGCCAGGGGTATAGAGGAGAACAAAAGTTAAAAGATAATTTTACACCAATAGGAGAGTCTTATGCAAGCTTGCTTGAGAAATTAAAGAATTAGGACATGATTTCACCTATTCCTCCAAATAATTTGGACCCACGTGCAAGAAGATTTGACCCTTCTAAAAGGTGTGAATACCATTCGAATTCCCAGGGGCACGATGTTGAAAGCTGTCGGGATTTGAAAAGAGAATTAGAAAGGATGATCCAGGAAAAACTGATTGTGATCCGAGACAGTGACACCCAGAACATCACGCAGAATCCTTTACCTGGACATGATGATGCACAATTTGTGGGAATGATACGTGGTGGCATGGAGTACGAGAATCCTCTCGGAAACTTGCTGAATGAAGTTAATGATATTGAAATTGGAGAAGGCCTTGGACATTCAGATGAACAAATTTGTGGCTAAATGTCAAGCTTAACAATTGAAAAGTCAGTCCCTCCTTACTAGGAAGGAATCTTGGTAGCTTGTTTTGATGTTTTTTCTATAATCTAAGTTTTCAGGGTTGTGATCCAGATTTTATTTATTTTATTGAGTCAAACCCTTCTATCCCTCTATTCTGTTTGTGTGAGTCTTGTCTGTCTATTCCGTTGCTATGTTCATAATCCGAGTTATTTTAGGGTTGTAACTCGGATTTTAGGTTGTTTGTTTTGCAGTTAAACCCTTTCATCCCTTACTCAATGAAATACATTTTGTCCTTTTGTGTCATTCCGTGCTTAGTTCTTTCACCGCTAGTTCTAGTGACATGACATGCATACATAATTTTTTGCCAAATCTTAGAAAATTGATTTAAGCTTGAATTAGATAACTGAGAAAAAGATACTTTGGAGGATGAATAGAGAGTTAAAATACTTTGGAATTAAGCTCGAGTAAAATTCAGCTTCAAATCATTGTTAAGATCGAGTTTGAGGAAGAACTAATTTAAGTTTGGTGAAATGTTTGATATTAATGGACGAAAAGTGTTATTCGTTTGGAGGTTTTGTATTATAATAGTATACCTTTTGACATACTTTTCTTAGATTCTCATGACATGTTGACTCCGGGTTTAGGGGTTGGTTGGACTGTTTAACTGTTGATTGGCGTAATGTATTTAGTAAATTCTATATACTTTATGAAATGCTTGCAATTGGTTGGGATTTTGGAAAAAACTGTAAATGGTAAATTTAATATGATTTTAGTTTTCTTATACTAACTTTCATAATGTTTATGCCTTACAATAATCTCGAAGTATTTTAGGAAAATAACTTTTTAATATTCGTAGTTTGCTTTAGGCGCGCTTAAATAAATTATCGTGACTCTGGGTGCGGTTCTCGTGGCATAGTCATGATAAATAACCTCAATTCGAGTGTGCGTTTCACGTGACTCAATCATAACTTTAAACAAAAATAAAAATCAACATGTTGTAGATCGCGGGTGCATTTCACGTGGCACGATTTGCAATATGTACAAAAAAAATGAGTGCATGACATTGCGACTTGTTCAAACAAATTCCATAAATACTAAAAGTGGTTAAAAAGTAAAGAATGCATAATAAGTTTCAAAAATGTATTGAATCAGATAATTAGGCCAACTATTAGTTGTTGAGAGACAATGCACAATAATTTTCAGAAATGTATTTAATCGGATAATTAGGCCAACTATTAATAGTTGAGAGACCGTGCTAAAATCACGAAACTCGGGAGTGTCTCACACCTTCTCCCGGGTTAACATAATTCCTTACCCGGTCTTCTGTGTTCACAGACCATAAATAAGAGTCAATTTCCTCGATTTGGTGTTTAAAATAAACTAGTGACTTGGGACACCATAATAATTATCCAAGTGGTGACTCTGAATAAGTAAATAATCCCATTTCTATTAATGTCACTTAAATTGAAAAAACTCCCTATCCCCTCAGAAAAAAGGAGGTGTGACAACTCTGACGACTCTGCTGGGGAATAGAATTCAGAATCTCCGATTCAGGGCTCAAAATTCGAGCTTAGAATAACAGTTATATTTAGATTTGTTTATTAACTTCCCCCTCTCGACTCGAGTTGTCCGCTCGGGTAAGCCAGGTCTAGAACAATACATCCCAAGGTTCAAACCTAGACTGACATAGCCTCATGTCAGATCCCTAGGAGGTATGTTTGTTTGCATCACGTGAATTTGACTTTGGGGATCCATCTAGGACTTGTGTATCCAAATTAAAAGACCATCTTGGTGCATCTTACGTGCTACTTGTGTATTTGTTTGTTCGGCTTGCATGTTGACTGGCTTCTAGAATAGGGAAAGCAAATAAAAAAATAAAAAAATAAAAGAAACCAAGAGTTAGGTAGGTATTTGAAATCCGGAACTCTGTCGAAATTTGAAAAAAAAAAGGAGAAAGAGAATAAGCCAATGTTTTCAAAGGTCATGTTTCCTTTGTTCCGCCAATACTGACGAACTATGCGAGTCTGATTCTCACGGGATGTGAGATACGTAAGCAAACCTCATCGGTTCCGGCCCACATATTTCAAAAAAATAAATCCAAATATTTCCCATTACTTCCTTCTTTAGGAAGTCTTCATTAGACCCCATTTTTTAAAAATAGAAAAATATTTTCTTTTAATTTCTTCTCAAAATCCAAAAACATTTTCATCCTTCTTTTGAAAATTAAAAAGAAAATTTAAGATTCAAAAATATATATATTTTTTTAGAAGTATTTCTTTCATAAATTCAAAATAAAAGTCCAAAAATCCAAAAAAATATTCCTTTTCTTCTTTAGAAGTTTTTTTTTTCGAAATTCCAAAAAAACGGAATTAAAAAAAGTATTTTGTTTTTTCTTTAGAAGTCTTTCTGTAACGACCCGACCGGTTGTTTTACGTTATCGGACCCCGTTCCCCTAAATGAAACCTCCCACGTCGGCTTATTAATATTTATGACTTGTAGGGACTGGTGGTCCGGGATTCAGAAGTGTTTAGGGTGTTATAGGAGCATTCGGTTCCTTACAGTTGGCCTTTAAGGCCAAGTTTGAATTCGGTCAATATTTTAAGTAAACAACCTCGGAATCGAGTTTCAACAATTCTGGTAGCTTCATATGATGATTCCGGACTTGGGTGTATGTTTGGAATGAGTTTCTGATGACCCGGGAGCGTTTCGGCGCCCAACATTGAATTAAGAGTTCCATAAGTTCCTATTATGGTTTGGGACGTGTTTTTGCGATATCGAGGTCTGAACGAAATTTCGAGATCGGAAATAGTTCCGTTATGTCTGTAACGACCCGACCGGTCATTTTGCGTTATCGGATCCCGTTCCCCCTAAATGAAACTTCCCATAACGGCTTTCTATGATTTATACTTGCGGGGTGGTGGTCCGGGTTTCGTAGGTGTTTAGAGTGCATAAGGAACAATTTGTTCCTTAAGGTTGGCCTTTAAGGCCAAGTTTGACTTCGGTCAACATTTTGGGTAAACGACCTCGAAATCGAGTTTCGTCGGTTTCGGTATCTTCGTGTGATAATTTAGGACTTGGGTGTATGTTCGGATTGGGTTTCTGATGACCCGGGGGCATTTCAGTGCCCAATATTGAAATAAGAAGTTCCTTAAGTTCATATTTTGGTTTGGGACATATTTTTGTGTTACCGAGGTCCGAACGGAATTCCGATACCGAGAATAGTTCTGTTATGTTAATTATGACCTGCCTACAAAATTTGGGGTCACTCCGAGTTGTATAGGTCGGTTCGGCGCGTTGTGAGCGAAGTCTAGAAAACTTAAAATTCCTAAGTTTGGTTCTTGGGGTTTGGGGGTGTGATTTTGAGTTTTAGCGTTGTTTTGGGTGTTGCGAAGGCTCGAGCGAGTCCGTACTATGATTTGGGACTTGTTGGTATATTAAGATTAGGGCTCGGGTAGGTCCAGGTGCCTCCTAGGCACCTAACGAGGCCAAAAACCAGCTAAAACAACTATTGGTGCAGCTGTTGCTGGTGTGACCGCAGGTGCGGGACCGCTCCTGCGGTCCCAGCCTTGCAGGTGCGAAAACCCAGGGCCCCCCTACCTTCGTAGGTGCAGAACAATTTCCGCAAGAGCGGGTCTGCTGATGCGGAAACCCCTCCACAGGTGCGATCCCAGCCCCCTCGCCATTTTTCGCAGGTGTGATTCTTTTCTCGCCGGTGCGGGACCGCAGGTGCGGTCCCTAGGTCGCAGGTGCGGAAACACTGGTAGGAAGACCTATTTAAAAGTTTAAAAAATGGGTTTTCTTCATTCTTTCTCATCCTAAAACTCCATTAGAGAGCCTTCAAACTTGAGCAACACCCTCCACGACCTATATACTGCCAAGGTAAGTAAATTCCTTACTTAATACTAGTTTTTAACATAAATTCCTAGTTAATCTCTCTTTTAAATTATCAAATTCATGAAATTGGGTAGTAACTTTAGGGCTTTTGAGGAACTTATGAATTATCCGTTTAAGGCCATGAATTCAAGTATAAATCACATAATTATGATCCTTAGGCTTCGGGTGAGTGATCCCTTCGAGAATTTTTGGAGTCCGAGCGTGCGAGCCAGGGGTTGGATTGTGGGAATTTCTCAAGAATGTTGGGTTATTGAAAAATTAGGATAATTTTCCCTATTTTTGAGCATGCATTGATGTCATTGTACCTTATTTGGCTAGTTGGAGTCCTCGGGTGTAGAGTTCGGAGATTCGGGCGCATCCTTGGTCCGAGGAGTAGATTCGACACGAGGTGAGTCTCCTTTCTAACCTTGTAACAGGGAATTGTCCCCATAGGTATTATAATGATGTGTGTAATTGATTTGGGGGCTACGTGCGTACAACATGACGAGAGTCCGTACGTAGCGACTATTCTTTCATATCGGGTAGCTTAGGGCTCACGAGCATGACATTACGTGCCTTATGTGTATCTTTAGCCCAACTTTGAGTTGTTTATCATCTTTGAACCAGTATGTTTATTACCTTTTAACTAGTATGCAAATGGTAGAGAGTTGCCTCTGAAATTCCGGTGAATAGATCTTTGTTACAAGTATAGCCTCTACTAAGCTTATTGATAAATCCGGTTTATATATATATATATATATTAATTATATAGAAGAGTCAGCACTCGAGTCGCAGGTATGATTCGCGATCGAGGGGAGCTTTATGTTATATATAAGAGTCAGCACTAGAGTCGCAGGTATGATTCGCGATCGAGGAGAGCTTTATGTTAATTATATATATGAGTCAACACTCGAGTCGTAGGTATGATTCGCGATCGAGGGGAGCTTTATGTTAATTACATATATGATTCAGCACTCGAGTCATAGGTATGATTCGCGATCGAGGGGAGCTTTATGTTAATTATATATAAGAGTCAGCACTCGAGTTGCATGTATGATTCACGATCGAGGGGAGCTTTATGTTAATTATATATATATGAGTCAGCACTCGAGTCGTAGGTATGATTCGCGATCGAGGGAAGCTTTATGTTAATTATATATATGAGTCAGTGTCTAGATCTTTCCTTGTGACTTCGACAGGTTGTCCTACCCTTGTGTGCGCTTGAGGCTATTGGGCACTGTTTTTCATTGATATTTACTTGACAGATATTTTGGGGAAAAGGGAAAGTGTACATTGTTGCTTATTTTCAGTACTTACCTGGTTTTCTGTATTTGATAGATATCTGTTACTTACTGTCTCACATGTCTACTGCATTCTGTATATCCTGTTTACATTATTACTGTTGGACCTTAGTGAGTGTCATGTCGACCTTTCGTCACTACCTCTTCGAGGTTAGGCGGGATACTCACTGGGTACATATATATTATGTACTCATTCTGCACTTTTGTACTTAATTGTACAGGTTCTGAGGCTAGTGTTTCTGGTTATCCAACCGGTGCTTGACTTATCTTCCGGACCGGACTCCACGGTGAGCTGCACCCCCTGACGTTTCTCAGTTGTGCTATGGAGTTATCTTTTGTCTATATTTTATCTATTCCTCTCAGAAATCAGTACAATCTTGTGTTATATTTTGTATATTCTACTAGTTCGCCCGTTCACTTGTGACACTAGTTCCTGGCACGCACTTAGTAGATTCTATTTTGGGACTGTATATGTACATATTGGATCACGGTCATTTTTGGCTGTATGTACTTAAATTGATAAATGATTCCGCTTTTATTTTAAATAGGTAAATTGTAAAACTTTGGGAAATATGTGGGGTTGGTATGATAATAAGGAAAATCTCACAAATGAACAAACGTTGGCTTGCCTGACCCCGGTGTTGGGCGCCATCACGACCCGTGTGGGATTTTGGGTCGTAACAATGTCATTTATGACTTTCCTGCAAAATTTGGTGTCATTCCGAGTAGTATAGGTCGTTTCGGCGTGTTGTTAACGAAGTTTAGAAAATTAAAGTTCCTAAGTTTGGTTCTAGGGGTTTTGAGGTATGATTTGGAGTTTTAGCATTGTTTTGGGTGTTCTGAAGGCTCGAGCGAGTCCGTATTATGATATGGGACTCGTTGGTATATTTGGACGGGGGCTCGGGTGGGCCCAGGTGCCTCCCGGACACCACACGAGGCCAAAAACCAGCTGAATTAGCTACTGGTGCACCTGTTCTGGTGTGACCGTAGGTGCGGTTGCCCAGTCGCTGGTGCGGGACTGCTTTTGCGGTCCCAGCCTCGCAGGTGCGACCCTCTAGTGGTCAGGCCAATTATCGCAGGTGCGGACAAAATTACAGCAAGAGCGTAGCTGCAGGTGCAGTCTCCACTCCGGAGGTGCGCGCCCAGGCATCCTAGTCTATTTCCGCAGGTGCGAGCTTTTGCTCGCAGGTGCGAGACTGCAGGTGCGGTCCTCGAGCCGCCGGTGCGGAAACACTGTCTAGACAGTGTGTTTTTATACACGGGAATTAACTCATTTCCCTTATCTTCATCTTCTTCCTTGGGGATTTCCACCATCTTAGAGGGGCAAACGACTTGGTCATTGAAGGTAAGTAACTTCCACTCTAATATTAGCTTCATGCATGAAGTACTAGCTTAATTAACTACCTAAATTAGTGGAAATTCAAGAATGGGGTAGTAACCTAGGGCTTCTGTTAATGTGACAATTTACCCGTGAATTTTCAATGAAATCAAGTAGAAATCGTATATTAATGATCCTTAGGCTATGGGTGAGTCTTTCCTTCATGAATTTGCGGAATCCGAGCATGTGGGTTCGGGGTTGGATTGTTGAATTTCTTCAAGAATGGGAAATTTACTAAGTGAGTAGGAGGATTTCCATGTTTTGAGCATAAATTAATGAATTTGTATAACACTTGGCTAGTTTCGAGTCCTCGGGTGTAGAGTTCGAAGTTTCGGGCGCGTTCTTGGTTCGGGAAGTAGGTTCGACACGAAGTGAGTCTCCTTTATAACCTTGTAAGGTGGAATTGTCCCCATAGGTAACTATAACTAATTGCATGTTCTTATTTGCGGGGCCTACGCACGCACGAATTGACGAGAGTCAATGCGTAGCTACTACTATGTTATGTTGGGTAGTTCTAGGACTCACGAGCATGCTTATATGTGCCTTACATGTATTCCTAAACGTATCTTGATTTTCTTATTATCCTTGATTTGTCATAAGAATATTAGGAAGTGAGGGTCCATAATATATTGCTTAGGTTCTTGACTTAAAGAAAAATCTCTGATAATTCCCTAAAAAAATTGATAATTATATGTATGTATGTGGCACCGCGCCACATGTATGATTCGTGAGCGGAATAGCCCTAATATTATGTAAACCGCGTCGCATGTTCGATTCATGAGCGGGGTAATAGATGCATCTATGGTTCGAGCCGTTCGACCCTCGGCAGTGCACACGTTACTTTATCGCGACGTTACGACCGTACGTGTCCGGCCTATTATGTGATGTGTGATTCTCTGGGAATTTGTTGTAATTTTACAAACTGGTTTATGTTAATAAGGGAATTTAGTACATTATGTGTTAGCAAAATTTGACATGCAAAGGTAAATACAACTATACTTGATGATATCTCCTTGTGATTTCTACGACTGTTATGCCTGCCTAGTTCCTATTAAATCATCTTATTTAGAAATGTTGACACTAGAAAGTATCACGTCTACCTCTCGTCACTACCTCTTCGAGGTTAGGCGCGATACTCACTGGGTACATATTTGTTTATGTACTTATGATGCACTTCTGTACTTAATTATACAGGTTTTGAGGCTGGTGCATCTGGTTATCAGACCGGATCTCGATTCTGATCTCAGTTGGACCCGACTTCACGGTGAGCTGCTTCTCCTGACGATTCTCAGCGACACCTTAGAGTTTTCTTTTGGTTATTTCCCGTCTATTCATTTCAGACAGTGGGATTGTATATTATGTTTTGTATATTCTATTAGTATGCCCGTAGGACTTGTGACACTAGTTCGTGGCACACACGTAGTAGTTATTTTTATTTACGGGTTTGTATATATATATGTATATTGGTTCATTCTCATCATGACCGTTTTGATTAAAACTGGTTAACTATCCTCGTCAAATCACGTTTTAATTATTAAAAATTGAGTGTATTTTTTTTAGTGTTTAAACTAATAAAAAGTATCCTTCAGTAAATGTTAGAGTCGGCTTGCCTGACCCCACTGTTGGGTGCCATCACAACCTCAGTTAGTATTTTGGGTCGTGACAACATGGTATCAGAGCACTAGGTTCACGTAGGACTCACAAGTCACGGGCAAACCTAGTAGAGTCTTGCGGATCAGTATGGAGACGTGTGTGCTTATCTTCCAGATCCGGGAGGGGCCGCTACCCTCGTTGTTCGCGGCTGTGGTAGAGGCCGAGGAGGGCACCATCCCGAGGCAGGGTATGAGGGCGTCCCCGAGCTATTCCAGTTGTACCACTAGAGGACCCCACAATAGAGGAACAGGATGAGGTGCCCCCAGCAGGTCCTGCTCCAGTAGATTTCATGATGGCGTCAGGATTCCAGGAGATCATGGGCCGTATGATGCGATTCATGGACACTATGTCCTAGGCTAGTTTATTTCCAGCGGATCCTGCCAGATCTCAAGAAGAAGGGGGAGCCCAGACCCCTACTACCCAGGCTACAGGACAGACAACAGTGCTTCATCATACCTTGGGTACACTGCCCGTGGGTGGAGCCCAGTCGGTAGCAGCAACACCTGAGCTCAGACCAGCTTCGGACGGCGATCCGTAGAAGTTACTGGACAGATGGACCCGATTGCACCCGCAGATACCTAGGACTTCATTGACAGGTGCAGGGACAGACTACACAACATGAGGATACTAGAGTCCCATGGAGTGGACTTCACTACTTTCCAGCTTGAGGGCAGGGCCCGCAGATGGTGGCAGTCCTACATACTAGGTGGGCCAGCAGGTTCCCCTACCATCATTTAGGAGCAGTTCACTCAGCTGTTCCTGGACAGGTATATTCCACCCTCCGAGAGAGAAGAGCTGAGATATCAGTTTGAGCAACTAGAGCGGGGGCATATGTCCGTGATAGATTACGAGGCCAGATTTTCTGAGTTGTCTCGTCATGCCCTTATGATATTCCCTACTGATGCTGAGGGAGTGTGGAGATTTGTAGCAAGGCTGCACTCAGGTATTAGGTCCAACATGGCCCGAGAGGTGGAGATGGGGACTCCTTATCAGCTGGTAGTGGAGATCGCTCGTAGGATCGAGGGTTATCGGTCGAGGATCAGGGAGCAGGTACAGCAGGACAAAAGAGCTAGATATTCAGGAGATTTCACAGGTGCCCCAGCCAGGGGTAGAGGTTAGTTAGGTAGAGGCCAGTCTAGCAGGCCTCCATATTCAGCTCCTCCGCCACCTCCCTCTGGTGCTCCAGCGAGGCCCTATTTCAGTGCCATGCTAGAGAGTTCCTACCGCCCACCAGCCATTCAGGGTTCCTCAGGCGGGTATTCCAGTCATCGGGGGTTTTCTATTCCTTACTTAAGTGCCATGTCGGAGAGTTCTCACCATCTCCTAAATGTCTAGGGTCCTTCTTCAGGGCAGCAAGCCACGCCACCAGCCAGATGTTATGAGTGTGGGGACCCGAGCCATAAGAGGAGGACTTGCCCCATGTTTCGGGGCAAGGTCGTTCAGTAGAGCTATAAGCCTACATTTCCAGCACCAATGGTTCGTCCACCTAGAGGTGGAGGGCAGACTGGTAGGGGTCATCCCAGAGGTGGAGGCCAGGCAGGGGGAGCTTTGCCAGCCCCTATTCATGCCAGCGGAGGTCAGCCAACTCTTGTTTATTCTGGCGGGGCTCAGTCTTCCGGTGCTCCAACTAGATTCTATGCTATCCCGACCAGATCAGATGCAGTGGCCTCAGACGCCATGATAACATGTTTTATTACAGTATGTGGTAGAGAGGCATCGGTGTTATTTGATCCAGGATCCACTTATTCATATGTTTCAGTCTTATTTGCTCAGTTTCTGGATGTCCCTCGCGAGTCCTTCGATTCTACAATTTATGTGTCCACTCCCATGGGTGATTCTGTGGTTGTAGACCGAATTTGCCGGTCCACTGTGATTTCGTTTTGTGGATTCGAGATCCGAGCGAATCTCTTATTGCTCGACATGGTTGATTTCGACATTATTTTGGGCATGGATTGGCTGTCTCCCTATCATGCCGTGCTAGATTGCCATGCCAAGACAGTTACTCTAGCGATGCCCGAGTTGCCTAGGCTGGAGTGGAGAGGTTCCTCAGTTAGTACAACCAGCGGGGTTATTTCTTTCTTGAAGGCTCAACATATGGCCGATAAGGGTTGTCTAGCCTATCTTGCTTATGTGTCGGACACCACCGCCAAGTCTCCGACAATTGATCCAGTACCAAGGGTTCGAGAGTTTGCCGATGTATTTCTTTCTGATCTTCCGGGCCTGCCTCCGGATCGTGATATTGATTTCTGCATTGACTTAGCTTCAGGAACTCAACCTATATCTATTCCTCTATACCGTATGGCTCCGAAAGAGTTGAAGGAGCAGCTTAAGAAGTTGTTAGCTATAGGGTTCATGAGGCCGAGGGTATCACCGTGGGGTACTCCAGCTCTATTTGTGAAGAAGAAGGATGGGTCTATGCGTATGTGCATTGATTACCGCCAGCTGAACAAAGTTACCATTAAGAACAAGTATCCTTTTCCATGCATCGATGATTTGTTTGACCAGTTGCAAGGTGCTCATGTGTTTTCGAAGATTGATTTGAGACCGGGGTATCATCAGTTGTGGATTCGGGCTTCATATGTTCTGAAGACTGCTTTTCGTACGAGATATGGCCATTATGAGTTCCTGGTGATGTCCTTTGGTTTGACTAATGCTCCAGCGGCATTCATGGACTTATGAATATGGTGTTCCGGCCGTATGTTGATTCCTTTGTCATTGTCTTTATTGATGACATTTTGATTTACTCACGTAGTCTAGGGGAGCACGAGCAGCATTTGAGAGTTGTGCTCCAGACTTTGCGAGAACAAAAGCTATATGCAAGGTTCTCCAAGTGTGAGTTTTGCTTTGATTTCGTGGCATTCTTGGGGCATGTGGTATTCGGAGAGGGTATCAAGGTTGATCCTCAGAAGGTTGAGGCGGTTCAGAGTTGGCCGCGTCCTACTTCAGCTATAGAGATCAGGAGCTTCTTGGGCCTAGCAGGTTATTATCGCTGATTTGTGGAGGGGTTCTCTTATATTGCAGCTCCATTGACTAGATTGACTCAGAAGAATGCCCTGTTTTGATGGTCTGACGAGTGTGAGGAGAGCTTTCAGAAGCTCAAGACAGCATTGACCTCGGCACCAGTCTTAGTATTGCCTTCCGGTTCTGGGATGTATACAGTATATTGGGATACTTCACGCGTTGGATTGGGGTGCGTATTGATGCAAGAAGGGAGAGTTACTGCTTATTCTTCGCGCCAGCTGAAGGTTCATGAGAAGAATTACCCTGTGCACGATTTGGAGTTGGCAGCGATTGTTTATGCTCTTAAGATTTGGAGGCACTACTTGTTTGGAGTGTCCTGTGCGGTTTATACAAACCACCGTAGCTTGCAGCACTTGTTCAAGAAGAAGGATCTTAATTTGAGGCAGCGCATGTGGCTTGAGTTATTGAAGGATTATGATATCACCATTCTTTATCACCAGGGAAAGGCAAACGTGGTAGCAGATGCTTTGAGCAGGAAGGCGGAGAGTATGGGTATCTTGGCTTATATTGCAGCAGAGAAGAGACCTCTATCCTTGGACATTCAGTCCCTGGCTAATCGCCTTGTGAGATTAGACCTTTCAGAGCCTTGTCGAGTTCTTCCACATGTAGTCGCTCGGTCTTCGTTATTGGGGGAGATTAATGCTCGGCAGTATGATGATCCGTGTTTGGCTCAGCTATGAGAGACAGTGGTTCAGGGCAGGGCCAAAGAGATTATTATCGGCGAGGATGGTGTTCCGAGACTTCAGGGCCGCTTATATGTTCCTAAGGTTGGTGGCCTGAAGGAGAGGATTCTAGAGGAGGCACACAGTTCTCGGTATTCTGTTCATCCTGGTGCTACAAAGATGTATCGTGATTTGAAGCAGCATTACTGGTGGAGGCGAATGAAGAAGGATATTGTGGAGTATGTGGCTAGGTGTCTTAATTGCCAACAGGTGAAGTATGAGCACCAGAGGCCAGGAGGCCTACTTCAGCAGATGCCCATTCCGGAGTGCATCACTATAGACTTCGTGGTTGGGTTGCCTCGGACTTTGCGGAAGGTTGACGCAGTTTGGGTCATTGTGGATAGATTGACCAAATCGGCGCATTTCATTCCAGTAGCTACTACTTATACTTCTGAGAGGTTGGCCCAGATCTACATTCGGGAGATAGTCCGGTTACATGGTGTGCTGGTGTCCATTATATCAAATCGAGGTCCTCAGTTCACCTCGCACTTCTGGAGAGCATTACATAGTGAGATGGGTACCCAGATAGACCTCAGCACAGCATTTCATCCTCAGACTGATGGTCAGTCGGAGCATACAGTTCATATATTGGAGGACATGCTCAGGGCATGTGTGATTGATTTCGGAGGTCAGTGGGACCAGTTCTTGCCTTTGGCCGAGTTTTCTTACAATAATAGTTACTAGTCCAGCTTTGAGATGGCACCATTTGAGGCTTTGTATGGTCGGCGATGTCGTTCTCCTATCGGTTGGTTTGAGCCTGGCGAGGCTAAGTTATACGGCATCGAACTGGTGAGGGATGCTTTGGAGAAAGTGAAGTTGATTCAGGAGAGGCTCTGCACCGCACATTCCATACAGAAGAGTTACGCGGATCAGGGGTGCGTGATGTATTATTTATGGAGAGAGATAGGGTCCTATTCAAAGCCTCGCTTACGAAGGGTATTATGAGGTTTGGGAAGAAGGGCAAGCCGAGCCCGCGGTTTATAGGTCCCTTCGAGGTATTGAGGTGAGTTGGGGAGGTTTCTTATGAGCTAGCCTTACCTCCCAGTTTATCAGGAGTTCATCCAGTTTTTCATGTATCCATGCTCCGGAAGTATCACACCGATTTCTCTCACGTGGTTGATTTCAGCACTATCAAGTTGGATGAGAGTTTGGGCTACGAGGACGAGCCAGTTGCCATTATTGATAGACAGGACCGCCAGTTGAGGTCCAAGAGAGTTTCTGCCGTAAAGGTCCAGTGGAGGGGCCAACCAGTCGAGGAGGCGACCTGGGAGTCCGAGGAGGACATGCGGAGCAGATATCCACACTTATTCAGCACTCCAGGTATGATTCTAGACCCATTCGAGGACGAATGTTTGTTTAAGAGGTGGAGAATGTAATGAACCGACCGGTCTTTTTGCGTTATCGGACCCCATTCCCCTAAATGAAACCTTCCACGGTGGCTAATTATGATTTATGACTTGCAGGGACTGGTGGTCCGGGATTCGGAAGTGTTTAGGGTGCTATAGGAGAATTCGGTTCCTTAAAGTTGGCCAAGTTTGACTTCGGTCAACATTTTTAGTAAACGACCTTGTAATCGAGTTTCGACGATTTCGGTAGCTTCGTATGATGATTCTGGACTTGGGCGTATGTTCGGAATGGGTTTCTCATGACCTGGGAGCGTTTCGGCGCCCAACATTGAATTAAGAGTTCCTATTATGGTTTGGGACGTGTTTTTGTGATATCGAGGTGCGAAAGGAATTTCGAGATCAGGAACAGATCCGTTATGTCATTTATGACTTACTTGCAAAATTTGGTGTCATCCGAGTAGAATAGGTCGTTTCGGCACGTTGTTAGCGAAGTCTAGAAAACTAAAGTTCCTAAGTTTGATTCTAGGGGTTCTGAGGTATGATTTGGAGTTTTAGTGTTGTTTTGGGTGATCTGAGGACTCGAGCGAGTCCGTATTATGATTTGGGACTCGTTGGTATATTTGAACAGGGGCTCGGGTGGGCCCAGGTGCCTCCCAGACACCACACGAGGCCAAAAACCAGTTGAATTAGCTGCTGGTGTACCTGTTCTGGTGTGACCGCAGGTGCGGTTGCCCAGTCGCAGGTGCGGGACCTCTCCTGCGGTCCCAACCTTGCAGGTGCGACCCCTAGTGGTCCGGCCAATTATCGCAGGTGGGGACAAAATTACTGCAGGAGCGTAGCCGCAGGTTCAGTCTCCACTCCGTAGGTGCAGGCCCAGGAGTCCTAGTACATTTCCGCAGGTGCGGTCCTCAAGCCGCAGGTGCAGTAACGCTGTCCAGACAGTGTGTTTTTATACACGGGAATTAACTCATTTCCCTTATCTTCATCTTCTTCCTTGGGGTGATTTCCACCATTTTAGAGGGGCAAACGACCTGGTCATTGAAGGTAAGTAACTTCCACTCTAATATTAGCTTCATGCTTGAAATACTAGCTTAATTAACTACCTAAATTAGTGGAAATTCAAGAATGGGGTAGTAACCTAGGGCTTCCGTTTATGTGAGAATTTACTCGTGAATTTTCTATGAAATCAAGTAGAAATCGTATATTAATGATCCTTAGGATATGGGTGAGTGTTTTCTTCGTGAATTTGCGGAATCTGAGCATGTGGGCCCGGGGTTGGATTGTAGAATTTCTTCAAGAATGGGAAATTTACTAAGTGAGGACGAGGATTTCCATGTTTTGAGCATAAATTAATGAATTTGTATAACATTTGGCTAGTTTCGAGTCCTCGGGTGTAGAGTTCAAAGTTTCGGGCGCGTTCTTGGTCCGGGAAGTAGGTTCGACACGAGGTGAGTCTCCTTTCTAAACTTGTAAGGGGGAATTTTCCCCATAGGTAACTATAAATAATTGCATGTTCTTATTTTCGGGGGCTACGCACGCACGAAGTGACGAGAGTCCGTGCGTAGCTACTACTATGTTATGTTGGGTAGTTCTAGGACTCACGAGCATGCTTATATGTGCCTTACATGTATTCCTAAACGTATCTTGATTTTCTTATTATCCTTGATTTGGCATAAGAATATTAGGAAGTGGGGGTCCATAATATGTTGCTTAGGTTCTTGCCTTAAAGAAAAAATCTGATAATTCCCTAAAAAATTGATAATTTTATGTATGTATGCGGTACCGCGCCACATGTATGATTCGTGATCGGAATAGCCTACTATTATGTCAACCGCGTTGCATGTTCGATTCGCGAGCGGGGTAATAGACGCATCTATGGTTCGAGTTGTTCGACCCTCGACAATGCACATGTTATTTTATCGCGACGTTACGGCCGTACGTGTCCGACCTATTATGTGTTGTGTGATTCACTGGGAATTTCTTGTAATTATACAAACTGGTTTATGTTAATAAGGGAATTTAGTACATTATGTGTTAGCGAAATTTGGCATGCAAAGGTAAATACAACTATACTTGATGATATATCTCCTTGTGATTTCTACGACTGTTATGCCTGCCTAGTTCCTATTAAATCATGTTATTTAGAAATGTTGACCCTAGTAAATATCACGTCTACCTCTCGTCACTACCTCTTCGAGGTTAGGCGGGATACTCACTGGGTACATATTTGTTTATGTACTCATGTTGCACTTCTGTACTTAATTGTACAGGTCCTGAGGCTGGTGCATCTAGTTATCAGACCGGATCTCGATTCTGATCTCAGTTGGACCCGACTTCACGTTGAGCTACTTCTCCTGAAGATTCTCGGCGGCACCTTCGAGTTATATTTTGCTTATTTCCCGTCTATTCATTTCAGACAGTGGGATTGTATATTATGTTTTGTATATTCTGTAAGTGTGCCCGCAGGACTTGTGACACTAGTTCCTGGCACAAACGTAGTTGTTATTTTTATTTACGGGTTTGTATATATATGTATATTGGCTCATTCTCATCATGACCGTTTTGATTAAAACTGGTTAACTATCCTCGTCAAATCACGTTTTAACTATTAAAAACTGAGTGTATTTTCTTAGTGTTTAAACTAATAAAAATGAGCCTTTAGTAAATGTTAGAGTCGGCTTGCCAGACCCCGCTGTTGGGCGCCATCACGACCTCAGTTAGTATCCTAGGTCGTGCACTTTCTTTTCAAAAGTTCTCAAAAAAAAAAACAATCAAACAAATCAAATCCAAAAATATTTTCGATCTTCTTTATAAGCCTTTCTTTCGAAAAAAAGGAATTCAAATCCAAAAAATGGGTTCGTTTATTTATTTTATTCCTAATCTTCCCGAACTACGCAAGATCTGATTCATGTTTCCACATGATATGTGGGCAACCCGCATCAGGTTCAATCGAATGATTTTGACAAAAAAGATGAAAAAAAAGAATGATAATAATAATAATAAGGATCAATTGAGTCCATTCTAACATGTCTTTTGTTTTGAATTGTAATGAAAGTTTGAGGTGCTCGGTTTATGGTAATCTGACAACGTAAGATCTAAGGGAAAAATGACATCGAAGTTGTTACAAGTGTTCAAGAGACTCGGGGTCAGAGGGTTCAAGAAGAGTCTACCGTGGTTGAGTAAAATAGAATGGTGAAACAGCAAATGACTAAAATGTGTCGAGCATGGGCCAATTGTCAAGGACTACCCCTTTCTCTTGGTTTCGCAGAGTTCACACCATCTCGACTACTACCACCCCGGTCTCATCGTCTGATCATTCCTATATGGGTTCAGTCTTTATCCCAACGGTACGAGTACAATTGTAAGTTCTATTGCGCGCTCCCAAAGTGTGCCATTGACAACCTCAATCAGACAACTGTTGTTGTTATGCCCATCTTCAGTATCCCACAACCAACAATGATACAAAGGAAAAGTCATGAGTCATAATTTGCTACACATCAAGAACAGTACCACTCTCATGAGTACCACTCCTACCTATTTGATCTTCCTGCAAAAATTGAGAAGCCTGCCCGAAATATGGAATAGGAAGAAATGACCCAAAGAGTGAATAACTTAGAACAACAGTTGAAAAAAAGGCAAGGGTTGACAGATCAGAAGAGTATTGCCTTCAAGGATCTATGCATGTTCCCCGATATTTGTTTTCCACTTGGTTTCAAGATCCCTAAATTTGAAAAGTATGATGGACACAACAACCCCATAACTCACCTGAAAAGGTATTGCAATCAGCTAATAGGTGTGGGAAGAAATGAAGAATTGCTAATGGCCTATTTTGGGGAAAGCCTGACAGGGGTAGCCTCTGAATGGTTTATTGATCAAGACACCTCTCACTGGCATGTTTGGGATGACATGGCCTGGGCCTTTGTCAAACAGTTCCAATACAACGTCGACATCGCCCCAGACCGCAATTCCCTTTCAAACCTGAAGAAGAAACCAACCGAAAGTTTCAGGGAATATGCCATTAAATGGAGAGAGCAAGAGGCTAGAGCTAAGCCACCCATGGATGACCACGAGCTAATCACTGTCTTCCTTTAGGCTCAAGAGCCAGATTATTTTCAAAACATGATGTCCGTATTTGGCAAATCCTTCTCGAAAGCAATCAAAATTGAGAAAATGGTTAAGAATGGCCTTAAGACATGCAAAATTATAAGTCAAGCAGTTCTCAAAGCCGCAACTCAGGCTTCCAGATTGAATCTGTTAATTTTAGTGAGACGAATGAGAAGGATTAAGAAACCATGATGACATCAGGGCCGAGAAGAGTTCTGAGGAGAACATCTCGAAGGTATGATCAGCCTCGTCTAATTTTTGATGATTCCTATGAGCACTACTATGCACCTCAGAACCCACAATACTTTTTTTCTCCACCTTAGTATGTTGTCCAGCCACCAAGACACCCCAGAAGGCGAGCATTAGCACTGCAAAGTTTCTATCAGTCAGTACAAAATTTTCAAGTGCCCGATCACCCGCATCCAAGCCAGGGGCATAGAGGAGAACAAAAGTTAAAAGATAATTTTACACCAATAAGAGAGTCTTATGCAAGCTTGCTTGAGAAATTAAAGAATTAGGACATGATTGCACCTATTCCTCCAAATCATGTTGACCCACGTGAAAGAAGATTTGACCCTTCTAAAAGGTGTGAATACCATTCGAATGCCCAGGGGCACAATGTTGAAAGCTGTCGGGATTTGAAAAGAGAAGTAGAAAGAATGATCCAGGAAAAACTGATTGTGATCCAAGACAGTGACACCCAGAACATCACGCAGAATCATTTACCTGCACATCATGATGCACACTTTGTGGGAATGATACGTAGTGGCATGGAGTATGAGAATCCTCTCGGAAACTTGCTTAATGAAGTTAATGATATTGAAATTGGAGAAGGCCTTGGCAATTCAGATGAACAAATTTGTGGCTAAATGTCAAGCTTAACAATTGAAAAGTCAGTCCCTCCTTACTAGGAAGGAATCTTGGTAGCTTGTTTTAATATGTTTTCTATAATCTGGGTTATTTCAGGGTTGTGATCCAGATTTTATTTGTTTTATTGAGTCAATCCCTTCTATCCCTCTATTCTGTTTGTGTGAGTGTTGTCTGTCTATTCTGTTGCTATTTTCATTATCCGGGTTATTTTAGGGTTGTAACACAGATTTTAGGTTGTTTGTCTTGTTGTTAAACCCTTATATCCCTTACTCAATGAAATACATTTTGTCCTTTTGTGTCATTCCACGCTTAATTCTTTTGCTGCTAGTTCTAGTGACATGACATGCATACATAATTTTTTGCCAGATCTTAGAAAATTGTTTAAGCTTGAATTAGATAATTGAGAAAAAGAAACTTTGGAGGATGAATAGAGAGTTAAAACACTTTGGAATTAAGCTCGAGTAAAATTCAGCTTCAAATCATTGTGAAGATCGAGTTTGAGGAAGAACTAATTTAGGTTTGGTGAAAATTTTGAGATTAATGGATGGAAAGTGTTATTTGACCACGACAAACCAAGAAGATAGACATGCTCATCAATGTTGTAATCACGAAAGGAAACGATGATTGGCGTTCTCGAGGCTGGGAAGCCCTTTTGCAGTTATCCAAAGTTTTTATACCTTTCGTTACCCTTTTTGAGCTTGTGTTATTGTCTTTGACCATCCTCTTTTGGAATCAAGTTTAGAGTCAAAAGCCCAAAAAAATGAAATATTAAAATAATAAAAAGAAAAGTCCATGCTGGAGTAAAAATTGGGGCAACTCTTAGAAAGTTCAAATGAAAAAAAAAACACTCAAAGGTCCATGCCCAAGAAAATAGAAGCTCGAGCAACTTGTTTTGAAAACGAAAGAAAAAAAACAGAAAGATAGATGAAAAAATTAGTTATGTCAGATATTTGAACTACGTTCGACCTGGTTCCCTAAACAAAGGATACGTAGGAAGCCTTACACGATTCGGTCCAACCAAATAAAAAATCCAAAAAAAAATCCCAGTATCTAAAACTGGGGAAAAGATTTTATTTCACTTTTGAAAGAGTCTATTCCAAGAGTTGTAAGTGTACTACCTCATCATATTAAGTCTCTTGAACTTTCATAACATCCTTTCTTTCTAACCATATACAAAAGACTTCCCAACAAGACCTCACGATCAGTTTTGAGAATGCCAAGGGAGATCAACAATGAGCAATGGTTGTCATATGAGGACATGATCATGGTTCTCACTCAAGGAAAAAAAAGGGAAAAAATGAGAGAGTCTTACCAGTGAAAACTCTCACGGGCATTGTAAGGCAACGGTAAGTAGAGAAAAATAAATGAGAGAGACTTGTTGGTGAAAATCCCTCGGGGCACCATTAGTCAAAAGTGAGTCGTGAAGTTGATGCAAAGGATTGGCACAAACAAGCCCGACTTCAAAGGTCAGGAGACTGGTAAAAGGGAAGATTTGATATGTTTGATAGATCAGGCCATTAAGTCCAAAATGCATGCCATGATCATTGAGGCTAGCTACCGCAAAATCAAAATAAAAATAAAAAACTTTTCCTTCTAATCTTCTCGATGGGAATTTCTTCTTAATATTATTTCTTTGCATCATTGTGTCCTTCAGTCCGAGTCAGTCCTTGTCAAAACAAGCGAGAAAAATATTCAAAATCTGCTACCTGTTTTACAGTTTCACAAAGTAAATTTGGCTAGCACACTCAATTGTTACAGTCTACATACTTCGAGGATTCATGGAGAGGCTCCCCCCAAAACAGTCTTGTCAACCTACTTGGTTAAAGGAAGCAGAGATAACCTCAAGGTTAATCAGGTATTCTCTGTAGTACCCAATAAGGACTATGAAGTGTGCACATCGTGCAAAAGGTATTTACCAGTTGTGATTCTCTCTGACGGACAAATTGCTCCAAAAGCAAAAGTCATTCAAGATATCAGAAAAATTTATCCAAGAAAAGAAATCTCTTTTTTGAGATAAGGCTGATTGAGCCAAAAAACACAGATGGCACTAGGAGCGAAACAGTCAGGGTTGATGCAGAAAGCAAAGGTCCCTTGTAAGCAACAATAGAGTCTCCCAGAAGTGCAGCCAACTACCAATGCAGTCGTTCTTCCAAAGGCTGGATGATCACAAAGCCAATCTGCCAAAGACATCAAGGCCACAAACCGACCACCACTTTTAAAACTGACAAATTTTATTTTTTTTGATATAGGAACAAAGAAGTGCAAGGAAAGTGGTTCAAAAAAAATGAGAAAAAGAAGAGAAGAAAAGAGCCGACAAAGGGAAGTTTCTCAAATCTTTGTCTTTCTTTGTCTTGCTAGTGTATATAAAATCTTGCCATTGCTCTTCACTTTTTTTCCTCCTAGGGTAATACATCCTGTTTGATGAATTTTCCTTGCAATAAAAATATTAGTCCGATGACTCATTCTCCTAAGACAAAAAGTACCTAGTCTGATGAGCTTTCTCCTAGGATAAAAATCTTAGTCTGATGAATCTTTCTCCTAAGATAGAAAACCTAGTCTAATGAATTTTCTGCTAGGATAGAAATCTTAGTCTGATGAATCTTTCTTCTAAGATAACAAAAAAAACTAGTCTGATGAATTTTCTCATAGGATAGAAATCTTAGTCTGATGAATCTTTCTCCTAAGATAGAAAACCTAGTTTGATGAATTTTCTCCTAGGATAGAAATCTTTGTTTGATGAATCTTTCTTCTGAGATAACAAAAAAAAAACTAGCCTGATGAATTTTTCTCCTATAATAAACTTCTTAATTTGATGAATCTTTCCCCTAGGACAAGAAATCTTAGTCTGATGAATTTTTCTCCTAAGATAAAAAGCCCTAGTATAATGAACTTTCTCCTAGGATACAAAGTCTTAGTCTGATGAATCTCTCTTAAGATGAGAAAGCCTAGTATGATAAAGTTTTTCCTAGGATAGAAATCTTAGTCTAATAAATCTTTCTCCTAAGATAATAAATTAGAAAACCTAGTCTGATGAACTTTCCCCTAGGATAGACGTCTTAATCTGATGAATCTTTCTCCTAAGATAAAATGACCTAGTCTAATGAACTTTCTCCTAGGATTGAAATCTTCGTCTGATGAATCTTTCTCCTAAGATAACAAAAAAAAGACCTATTCTGATGAACTTTCTCCTAGGATCGAAGTCTTAGTCTGATGAATTTTTCTCCTAAGATATGAAAACCTAGTCTGATGAATTTTTTCCTAGGATAGAAATCTTAGTCTGATGAATCTTTCTCATAAGATAACAAAAAAAGACCTAGTCTGACGAATTTTCTCCTAGGATAAACGTCTTAGTTTGATGAACTTTTCTTCTAAGATAAGAAAACCTAGTCTGATGAATTTTCTCCTAGGATAGAAGTCTTAGTATGATGAACCTTTCTCCTCAGATAAGAAAACCTAGTCTGATGAACTTTCTCCTAGGATAGACATCTTGGTCTGATGAATCTTTCTCCTAAGATAATAAATTAGAAAACCTAGTCTGTTAAATTTTTCCTAGGATAGACGTCTTAGTGTGATGAATCTTTCTCCTAAGATATAAAAAAAAACTAGTCTGATGAATTTTCTCCTAGGATAAATGTCTTAGTCTGATGAATCTTTCTCCTAAGATAAGAAAACCTAGTCTGATGAATTTTCTTCTAGGATAATTAAAAAGAAGAAGTTTGGATGTAAAAAAAAAGGGTCATTTGTTCATGCCCTCAGAAAATAAGGGTTGGGGCAATTTGTTTAAAAAGAATGATTTTCTAAAAAAAATGATTTTTCTCAAAAAAAAAAAAAGAAGGAAAAAACAAAAATCCTTCTTGATTCGTTTTAGACATAGAGTCGACTACCTAGTATCCTTTTTCAAGATAGGGTCTCTACTCCCTAGTTGATTTTATTTTAGACATAGGGTCTCCACTCCCTATTATCCTTTTCAACCTAGTCTTCTTTTCAAACACAGGGTCTCCACTCCTAGTTGATTTTGTTTTAGACATAGGGTCTCTACTCCCTAGTTTTCTTTCCAACATAGGATATCATCCACTCCCTAGTTGATTTGATCTTAAATGTTGGGACCACTCCTTGATATCTTTTCCAATATAGGGTAACCTATTCCCTGAACACATTTTCCCAATATAAGGTACATCAATCCTTAGTGGAGACATCCTTTTGACAATAAAGGAACACCATCCCAAGAAAAAGAATCATCATAATCCTTCCGGGGTACACCATTCCCGAAATTTTATTGCTTTCAATAAAGAAGTAGTATGGAATTTTATTACAATAACTCACGAAATTTTTCTACTGAAAACTATGGCAGAAAAATTTCGTTTGTTTGTTTGTTTTGGTGTCTGAGAAGGTTTTACCTCGAGGCACAGGATTCGATATGACCAAAAGAAGAAGTCTCAATCCAGAATAAATAAAAAAAGAAAAAAAAAGTGAATCTAAAATGTAGAAGCAGATGAAAAGATGTGGACTACTCAAGATATGACTGAAGTCACGAGTATTGCATTTCCTGTTTTGACCATAGGATGCCTTAGAAGAATGAACTAACACGTGCAGCTAGCAAGCATCAAGGTTCATATCAGAGTCTGCATGAAGAACCATTCAAGACTCAAGATAAAGCTTCAGAAGACTTATCGATAGGAATCTTATAACTCAAAGCTGATAGGCATGTTTTGTTCCTTTTGATTTTGATTTTGATGTAATAACAGGACCACGGACCGGAGCCTCGAAGGAACCTCACTCGACTCACGAACTTATCATTCCATCATTCTCCTTGAACTACACGCGACCTGATTCCCTTATGACCTAGGATATGTAGGCTGTCCAAAATGAGGACTCGGTTGCACCATTTCCTTTGCTTATTTTCCCTTTTGAATAAAGATTTGGTCAAAGATTAGTCACATGGATCACCTTGTCTTTGCTTAAAAACTCTTCATGTTTCCAAGCAAAGATGGGCATATTGTGAGCACCTAATTTTTTACCATATTTAGTTTTTTTATCACATTTAATATTTAAATAGTTTCTAAGTTCAATATACATATTTTAGCTCTTATTTCACCTTTATAGGTTTTATTTAAGAAAATTAAAAATCACAACAACAAAAAATTATATGTTATTGATTTTAAAATAATTAGCTATTATTTTTATTTTAAACTCTTAAAAGAAAAGAAAAAATATTAACTGAAGCAAGAGCTAATGAGTCATTTCTATATGGCAAGATTCTTCCTTATCTTTTGTAACAAACTCACATGCTCTCTCTCAAAAAAGTCACGTGCACATACGCACTCCTATTTTCTTGGCCACCAATTAATCCCCATACCTACACCTATATATGTTTCACTCACTCACACAATTTAGGGAACACACAAAGACACACAAAAAAGAAACAGCAGCCACCCCCCAAGGGAGAGAGCACAAGAGTGACGAGAAAAGAGGGGAAGGCAGCAAATTGAAAAAAACCCAGAAAGCCATCATCTTCTTCTCATTAATCCACCATTGAAATACCTCTAAAAACAGCTTTTTTAGCCTTAAAATCATCTCAAAACATCCCTCAAACCAAAACAAACCAGTCACTATTTTTTGCGAAAAAATGCAACAAGACAGCACTCAGAATCCAGTAGCAATAAGCCACAGAAATCAGCCGGAAACTCAGCAAAGAGCAGCACGAAAACCTTGCGAAAAGCAGCTCGAAAACACAGAAAAAGTTGTTGTCAAGTTCACCCAAAAAACCTTTCTTTCGAGGTCAAGTTTGAAGCTTTTATCGTCCAATTTCCGTCGTGGTTCCATTTGCACCCTTTCATCGTGTTTGCAGTCAGTTGGAAGCTTTGTTTCCATTGTACAAATTTGGAGGAACATGTTCAATAATAAAGGTCTCTTTCTCACTTTAAGATTATTTCATGTATTTGTTGTGTTTTGGTGAATATTAGTTTGATTCCCTGTGTCTCTGTTATCATGCCATACACATGATTTTGACTTGTTTATCCATTTTTGATGTTATCGAGTTTATTATGTTGAGTTATAGAGGATTGACCAGATATTCTATGTTCAGTTGTTAAAAGTAGATCTTATGTTCAAATTAATTTTGTCCTTAATTTGAATAGGTTCAATGAAATTTCAGCTTAGATACCGTGATTTTTTTTCCTATTAAGTTTGGAGTTTTATTTTAGACATTTGATTACTCAATCTATTTCTTAAATTCCTTAACAATTTAGCATGATTAAAACGCCCTTTAGGTAGTTTAAAATTGTCAAAGAATGGTAAATTTAATATGAATTTAGTTTTGTTATACTAACTTTCATAATTTTTATGCCTTACAATAATCTCCAAGTAGTTTAGGAAAACAGTTTTTTAATATACGTAGTTTTCTTTAGGCGCGCTTAAATAAATTATCGTGACTATGTGTATGATTCCCATGGCATAGTCATGATACATAATCTCAATTCGAGTGTGCGTTTCATGTGACTCGATCATAACTTCTAATAAAAATCAACATGTTATAGATCGCGGGTGCGTTCACGTGGCGCGATTTGCAATATGTAAAAAAAGAAATGAGTGCTCAACATCGCTACTTTTTCAAACAAATTCCATAATGTTACAACCCATATTCACGTACGTTGGTTCATGCAATAAGTTAGTCGACGTAAATATGAGAAGAGATTATCTTTGAGATGATAAGAAGTTAATCTTATTGGTCATAAATGATACAAGAGTGTATAAGGGTGATTAACAAGTATTAGAAGTTAAACGAATCAAGGATGTTGTAACCCGTATTTTCGGGTAAACCTAGGGGTTCTTAATATTCTCAAGAGGTCGGGTTTTAAGGTATTTGAATCATATATATCCGTATCATAAGTCTTGAAGTCAAACGAGTTATGAAACAAAAGTCAATAAAAGTTATCGTAACTTATGTTCTAAACGCCCCTCCAGCTGTGTGGAAGGAATTTTCTGAGGCCTTTCTTCGTCACTATTTGCCAGTTGAGATACGACGAGCTAGAGATAATAAGTTCTTGAATTAGATAAGGTAATATGAGTGTGTGAGAGTATAGTATGCAGTTTGATTCTTTAGCAAGGTATGCTCCCCATATGGTGGCCGAGATGAGTGATAGGGTGCATATGTTCGTGAACGGGTTAGGACCACATATGATAAATGAGTGCACGACAGCCTCCTTGGTGGAGGGCATGGATATTTCCCGTATTCAGGCTTGTGCCTAGACCCTAGAGGATCATAAGCGCCAGCAAAGGGAAGATAGGGAGCAGGATAGGGGCCAGCATAAAAGGGCAAGATTTGTAGGGCATTATCATGACTTCTGAGGCAGTGTCAGGCCCCAGTCTTCGAGGAGTTCGGCGCCACCTGTAGCTAGTGCTCCTCCACAGTTTCAGAGGCCTCAGTATGATCGATTTACCTATTCTGGTCCAGGTTAGAGTTTGCGGGCATCAAGTTCGCAATATCATAGAGATACTAGTCAGACGAGACCCCCAACACCCCGTTGTGATCAGTGCAGCAAGACCCACTTTGGACTGTGCTATCGAGGTTTTGATGCGTGCTATTCTTGCAGACAACCAGGCCATATGATGCGGAATTATCCTAACAGAGAAGGTGGTGGTATGGCTCAGCCAACTGGATCTGTTTCTGGTTCTTCCTCATCAGTTCGACCTCCAGCACGGGGTTTTCAGCAGTCGACAGGTCGTTGTGAAGGTAGAGGTGCATTTCCGAGTTCGAATGGTGCTCAAAATTGAACATGTGCTCTAGTAGGTCGACAGGGTATCGAGTCGTCTCAGGATGTTGTTATAGGTATATTGTCTGTGGTTTCTTCTGATGTATATGTGTTGATTGATCTGGGATCTACATTATCATATGTTACACCCTTTGTGTCTAATAAGTTTGGCGTTGAACCTGAATTGGTAAGTAAACCACTTGCGTTATCTACTCCGATAGGAGATTCTGTGATTGCTAGAAGGGTATATAGAGGTTGCACAGTGATGATTTGTAGTCGTCAAACCTCAGCGAATTTATTTGAATTAGAAATGGTTGATTTCGATGTGATAATGGGAATGGACTGGTTGGCCTCATGCTATGCAAATGTTGATTGTCGTACGAAGATGGTTAGGTTTCAATTTCCTAATGAACCCATCATCCAATAGAAGAGGAACATTTCTAAGACGAAAGGTAGGTTTATTTCCTATCATAAGGCAAGGAAGATGATCTCAAAAGGTTGCATTTATCATCTCGTTCGCGTTAGGGATGCGGAGGCGAAGCCGCCTACTCTACAATCAATCCCCGTGGTCAATGAATTTCCAGATGTTTTCCCAAATGAACTCCCAGAACTTCCTTCTGAAAGGGAGATTGAGTTTAGCATTGATGTGTTGCCTGACACTCAACCCATATCTATTCCTCCATACAGGATGGCCCCGGCAGATTTGCAGGCGCAGTTGAAGGACTTGCTGGATAAGGGCTTCATTAGGCCTAGCACTTCACCTTGGGGTGTGCCAGTCCTGTTCGTGCGGAAGAAATATGGGTCGTTAAGGATGTGTATCGATTATAGACAGTTGAATAAGTTTACTAATAAAGAAGAAGTATTCACTTCCAAGGATTGACGACCTGTTTGACCAACTCCAGTGTGCCAAGTATTTCAACAAGATTGATTTACGTCCAGGGTATAATCAGGTGAGGGTTAAGTAGAAGGATATTCCAAAGACGGCCTTCCGGACAAGATATGGGCACTTTGAGTTCTTGGTGATGTCGTTCGGGCTAACAAATTCCCCACAAGCTTTTATGGATCTCATGAATACTGTATTCAAGCCCTATCTTGATGTGTTCGTGATCGTATTCATTGATGACATTTTTGTGTATTCTCGTTCAGAGGCGGAACATATGGGCCACTTGCGGACAGTATTACAGACTTTTCAGGATCATAAGTTATATGCTAAGCTCTCCAAATGTAAATTTTGGCTGAGCTCAGTAGCATTCCTTGGCCATGCGATATCAGACGAGGGTATTAGTGTCGACACTCAAAATATTGATGCAGTAAAGAATTGTTCGAGACCTACAACACCATCAGAAGTCCGCAGCTTCCTGGGGCTAGCAGAATATTATAGGCGTCTTGTAGAAGGGTTTTCCTCTATATCAGAACCATTGACTAAGTTAAGACAGAAAGATACTAAGTTCCAGTGGTCTGACGCTTGTGAACAAGGTTTTCAGGAGTTAAAGAATCGATTGACATCTGCGCTAGTTCTCAGTCTCCCAGAAGGAACAGAAGGTTATGTGGTATATTGTGATTCCTCAGTTACAGGTTTGGGGTGTGTATTGATGCAACATGGGAAGGTGATTGCTTATGCATCAAGACAATTAAAGAAGCATGAAAAGAATTACCCGACCCGTGATTTGGAATTGGCTGCAGTAATATATGCTTTGAAGATATGGAGGCACTACTTATATGGCGTCCATGTTGACATCTACACAGATCACAAGAGTTTACAATACATCTTCAAGTAGAGGGAGTTGAATTTGAGGTAGCATAGGTAGCTTGAATTACTGAAAGATTACGATGTCGAGATATTATACCATCTCGGTAAAGCCAATGTTGTGGAAGATGCTCTCAGTCTTAAGTCAATGGGAAGCTAAGTATACATTGAGGCAGGTAGACAGGGGTTGACTAAAGAGCTTCATCAACTAGCCAATATGAGAATCAGATTGTTAGACTCTGATGACGGAGGTGTTACTGTATAGAATACATCAGAATCATCTTTGGTAGCTGAGGTAAAAACACGGCAATATGAAGATCATACCTTAGTACGATTGGGAGAGAGCATTCAGCAGTGTAAAATTACGGATTTTGAGATCAGAGTAGATGGGGGCACTGAGATACCAGTGTCATGCCCCAAACTAGGGGAGGCATGACTGGCACTCGATACTATATTCGATCGAGTTAACCACTAAACATACTAGCTAACTAAACTGGGGGCCCAACAAATCGGGCAGCACAACATCTGAAATACTAAGCCTGGACCGTTAAGGTCATGACCTGAATAACAATAAGCCATATAAACAAAGGTAGACAAGCCAAAATAATAAAGTACTAGCTGGCCGATGAGGCCGCGACTGAAGACATACATGCCTACACACATATATACATGCCAAGCCTATGGGTTGGAGACTGAAAGGTGCAAAAAGAAACCCAATTGTGTCCACAATAGCCTCTAAGAGTGTCATAAGCACTGTCGGAACAAGGCCTCGACTATATCCAAACTGTACAACAAAAGTAACCATCCTACGAAAGAAGAGGTGGAGCTTACCAACTCACAACTGAACCCCGAAATCCCTAGCGGAGGGGTCGATCAGAGTCCCTACCTGGACCTGCACGCACGAAACAAAAATGCAGTGTCCCCAGGCAACGGGACATCAGTACGAATTAAAATATATTGGTATGTAAGGCAAAAAGTAGAATCATACATAGCTGATGTAAAAAGGGTAATAGAGATACCACCTGACGTTGAAACTCTGATAGCTTCCATGGCTGACATCCGAATTCATAGTAATCAACTATTCATGGTATGCTCGTGTAATCGTATTTAGTGAATACATATATATTGATGCAAATGAATGACATACCCAACCAAATACTAGCAATGGTGGTATCTCCCGGTAGCTAACCGGTATCATATTGCCAACATGTGGCCATCTATACAATATATATAGTCTTTCGGGCAAATAGGCCCCTTACCTCCGATTATAGCTCGAAGTCCATGCATAATATGCCATGTATGATATGAACTTTGAATGCACATAATAGGCCATAACAAGAACTTAGCCAATCTTGGCTCATTGGTACTCTTGTTCTCATAATCTCATAATCACCTTCGTATCGCATACAAATGTCTCGGTGAACCTCATATGTTTTTTGAATAAGCTTGAAAACTGAACTCGACTTTTAGAAAGATAACTTAACTCTGAAGATGTTCATAAAAAGCTTAAGGTGCTTCACTTAGTACTTATATCTTATTTCTTGATAATTAGTAAAAGAAAGTATTTCAAAAATCAAGTGTGTTAGTAGTTTAAACAANACACAACCCAAATACGAATAAGAATTCATATATATGGACATATAGTTAAGAAAGCCGACAAAATGACATATATAGATGTCGAATACCCTATTTAACCGAACGAGTGGAATATCAACCTAATAGCATCATGAAAATACTTCAGCTATGATCCCAATGCCTTTCTGAGAAGGTCTTTCTAGCAATAGAATAGTAAAATACCACATTTGGCGTCTTAGGAATTTCCAAGAATTTGTGCTAAAAGGAAGTACGGAGCTTAGCCTTAACATACCTCTCCAACGAACGTCTGAATGCCGGTAGTTCCTTCACAAAAGTTGTTCCTTATGTCCTAAGCTTCACAAACACTATATATATGCAGCTTATACGCACCTATAAACAGTTCATAATTGAGTTTAAATCGGCAGATTTTTCATATCACCCTAACTTGACGAAACGTCCGTAGATCGTTGTAAAAATGATCATAAAAGAGTCCCAAGATGATTACCTTGGCAAACCAAGTATAAATCCTGAAGAACCAGCAAGAAAAACAAATTCCTATCTTCCAAAAATAGCTCCAAAAACAGCTAATAGAAGGGGGAAACGATTGCAAAGCGTAGAGATTGCGTTTCTAGGCATGGGGGCAAACTTTAACGATAGAAATCGTTAAAAACGCACCTTATTCACTCAAGAACACCATGGGACCTTCTCTTCAGCTTGATCACCATTTTTGGACTTAAAATGAAATGTTTGGGGTCTTAAAAGTCGAATTTACCGACTTATACCAGTTATTTCACCCGACCCGGTTCGCGACCCGTTTCAGCCCGGACAGTCCGCGGTAAAACAGTCATAACTCTTTACTCCGATGTCGGTTTGATGTGAAGTTTTTTTGGTTGCAAACTAGACTCGTAAAACTTCGATTAGGTAGTTTTTGGGTCCCATAAATATCTATATATTGGGATAAATGATCTAATACATTTGACCTAAAGTTTAGAAAATTTATTAGAGAAATTCACGATAACTTTTGCCGACCTTTATTTCGCAACTTGCTTGATTCCAAAACTTAACATGTGACCAGTATGATATTATAATACCTCCTAACACATTATTCTTATCATATTAGACAGTTTTTGTCTCATCCCACAGGTGCAAGTAAACTTAAACCTTCCGAACGCGCGGGGTGCTACCAGAGCCATTTCTTTAACCACGAACCTTTGTTTAAGGGATTCCTTTGACCTAAAGCTTTGGTTTATTTCCTTGATATTACCACACATTTTCAGTCTTATTCTCCCAATGTGCTATACCCAATCATATATACTTAATATAACAATGCCACGTTACATATATTACGTAAGAGAAGAGAGAAGAAAAAAAACATATGGGGTCTCACAACCTGGGCCGATTATGTGTGCCTAATGTGGCAGGGTTGAGAGAGAAGATTATGATTGAGATTCATCAATCCCGATATTCCATCCATCCTTGCTCGACAAAGATGTATCATGATGTTAAGGAGCAGTATTGGTGGGATAACATGAAGAAGTCTATTGCAGAATTTGTAGCTCAGCTTCCTAATTGTTAACAAGTAAAAATCGAACATTAGAAACCCAGTGGATTGCTTCAGAATATAGAGATTCCGACCTGGAAATGGAAGGTGATTAATATGGACTTCATTATTTGATTACCTCGCTCGTATCATAAGTTTGACTCCATCTGGGTGATAGTTGATCGACTTACAAAATGTGCCCATTTTCTTACAGTTAAGACAACTTACACAGCTGAAGATTATGCGAAGTTGTATATCAAGGAGATTGTCAGGCTTCATGGTGTGCCGGTATCTGTTATATCAGACCGAGGAGCGCAATTTGCGGCTAACTTTTGGAGGTCTTTTCAGAAAGGTTTAGGCACACAAGTGAATCTCAGCACTACATTCCATCTACAAATTGACAGACAGGCTGAACGTACCATTCAAACACTTGAAGATATGCTACAAGCATGTGTTCTAGATTTCAAGGGGAATTGGATGACCATCTTCCACTCATAGAATTTTCCTACAATAATAGCTACCATTCTAGTATTAAAATGGCCCCGTACGAGGCACTATAAGGGAGGATATATATATCACCACTTGGATGGTTCGAAGTCGGTGAAACAGAATTATATGGGCCAGATTTGATTCACCAAGCCATTAAGAAGGTGAAAGTGATACAAGAGCGACTGAGGATGGGGCGAGGCAGGAAAAAGTCTTATTCCGATGTCTAATGTCTTGATCTAGATTTTGAGGTGGTGATTGGGTTTTCCTGAGGATCTTGCCGATGAAGGGTGTTATGCATACAAAATTCTTCGACGAATTGGACAGGTTGCTTATGAGTTATAATTTCCATCCGAATTGGAATTTTCCACCCGGTATTCCATGTATCTATGTTGAGGAAACGTATTAGAGACACTTCTCGGGTCGTCCCTATCAAATATATGAAGAAGTGCCAGTGGCTGTGTAATTTAGCAGAAACTGTGTTCCGAGGCCTCGAAAGCCTCCGTTTATCTCACCTCGATGTGCGTGCACATCCCGAGCGCGTAGCCGGGATGCTTTTATGTGGAAATGTGTTGAACTGTTGAATTTATGATAATTAATGGAATAAAGTTGACTTCGGTCACCATTTTTGGTAAACAGACCTGGACCTGGACCCGTGATTTGACACTCCCGGCGGGTCCGTAGGAAAATATGGGACCTGGGCGTATACCCGGAATCGAATTTCGAGGCCCCAAGCCCGAGGAATGAATTTTTAAAGAAAATTGTTTTCTGAAAATAAGAAAGACTTTTGAAAATGAACTTTGATGTGAAATCTGTATTTCCAGGACCGTAGTATGGTTTCGGAGCCCGGAATAGGTTTAATATATGTTGTGTGAGTTATCTGTGAAATTTGGTGTAAAACGTACTTGGTTTGACGTGTTTCAGATCAAAAGTGGAGAATTTAGAAGTTTATGAAGTTTGAGAAAATTCTATGGATTTTTGAGCTTAATTCATTGTTTTTATGTTATTTTGGTGGTTTAATTAGTCGAATAAGTTCGTAGAATGATTTTGAGGGCGTGTGTATATTTGGTTTAGAGCCCCGAGGGCTCGGGTGAGTTCCGGGTAGGTGTCGGGGTGCAAAAGAGTTGGAAAATCTGGTGTGTTGTGCTGTTTCTGGTGTCCAGTCGTTTCTTCTCCGCGATCGCGGTGTGTTTCACGCGATCGCAATGTGTAGTTTGCGGAGGGGTTCAATTTGCTATGCATGATCGCAAAGAGCTGAGTGTGAACACAGAGCCTCAGGGTTTAGCTTTACGCGATCGCAATCCCTTGTTCGCGATCGCGTAAGCTTAAATCCCAGTACTCTCCGCGATCGTGACTCCTTTTCCGCGATCGTGTAGAGTAAAATCGCCCAGTGTATTTAAAGTTTTAAAACAAAATGTATTTCGGGATTTTCTTATTTCCACCATTCTCTTCTTCCTCAAACCCCCATTGACGACCTCCAAGCTAGTTCTCCTCCATAACCACTTGGATAAGTGACTTCAACTCTAATTTCTCCCATTTCCTTCATCAAACACTAGAATCTAGGCCTAGAATCATGAAAACAAAGTAGAAATTAGGGGATTTGGGTAGAGTTAGGGATTATGGGATTTTGGATAATTCAACCTCAAATTGGGATCGAATTTCAAAACAAATCGTATATTTGAACTCGTGGGGGTATGGGTGATCGGGTTTTGGTCCGAGCCTCGTGTTTGGACCAAGTGGGCCCGGGGTTGAATTTTGGTATTTTTGGAAGAATGCTAGGAAATGGATAATTAGGCTATGGGATCAATTTATTGAGTCGTTATTGATGTAGTTAAGTTAATTATGTCTAGATATTGTTGTTCCGGAGTTGAATTCAAAAGGAAATGCGGTGATAGAGGCTTGATTGCTATTATTGGACTCGAGGTAAGTGTCTTTCCTAACTTTGGTGAGGGAAAAGGTATCGCATGCTATGTGCTAAGTTTTTATCATGTTCAATGCATAGGTGAGGTGACGAGTACCTATGCATTGTGTGTCAAGCATGCCCGTAAGTCCATTTTTGATGAAAGTCTTGTCCTTACTTCCTTATCCATTGTATTATGAATTTATCTCTACTTGGAAGTTGATTGTTGTTGAAAATCCTCATTGATAAACTTGTGATGTAATGGTCCATTGAGGACCCAGCGGTAGAGGATACACTTGAAAAGGTTGGTTATAGCTGAGACCCTTGCCGGGCAATTTGTTATGATAATGACTGATATTTTCCTCTTGCCGGGTGATCATGATTTGTGATTCCACTATGCTGCATTTCTTTCCATTTTGATAATTGTCGTTGCATTGGTGAGGAAGAGTGTAAAGCACGAAAGGTGATGCTGTTCCATGATTTACATTGATTACATTATACATTGCATAGTGAGGAAGAGCGTAAAAACATGAAGGGTGATATCGTGCCATGATTTACATTGATTACATCATACATTGCATAGTGAGGAAGAGAAAAAAATCATGAAGGGTGATGCCGTGCCATGATTTACATTGATTACATCATACATTTCATAGTGCGTAAGAGAGTAAAAGCACAAAGGGTGATGCCGTGCCATGATTTATATTTAAAAGCACGAAGATTGATGTCGTGCCTTGATTTATATTTAAAAGCACGAAGGTTGATGCCATGCCATGATTACATTACCATACATGATACATTGCATCGTGAGGAAGAGAGTAAAATCACAAGGGTGATGTCGTGCCATGATTCATGTTATCTTACATCGTACATTGCATTTTGAGGAAGAAAGTAAAAGCACAAAAGGTGATGCCGTGCCATTTATTACATTTGCGGCATTATATTTGTTTCATTAGCATATTTATGATAAATTGTCTTCTTGTCTGTTCCTATGTTCTTGATTAACTGCTCTATTTCACCTGTTACCCCATTGTCTGTTCCCCTATTCCCCTACGTAATTGTTTATCCCATGCTTTGTTGTTCCACGATATATGTTGTAGAATATGACAAGTTAACGTTTGTTGTCAAGTCTAGCCTCGTCACTACTTTGGACGAGGTTAGGCTCGGCACTTACTTAGTACATGGGGTCGGTTGTACTGATGCTACACTACACATCTTATTGTTGTGCAGATCCTGTACTCGGACCCGGTGGACAGCATTGGGGGAGTCTCCTTTAGTTCACCATAGAGGCTTCAAGGTATACCCGTTGGCGTTCGTGGGACTTGGCGTCTCTCCTATCTCTAGTTCTTCATTTCTGTCTTGTTTTTCCTCTAGTTTTCAGAGACAGTCATGTATTTCCTTTCAGACTTTGTATTTAGCACTCCTATAGACAGTTTCTGAGTTTGTGACTCCAGGTTTTGGGAAATTATTGCGACTTTGTATTATGTTGTCTTTACTTAGCTTTGAAACTTTATCTATTTTCGCTGTTAAGGTGTGAACTGTTTTTAGCTTATTCTGTTAATTCGATATTATCATGTTAGTTTAACTATACATGTTGGCTTGTCTAGCGGGTTCAATGTTAGACGCCATCACGGCCCGAAGGTGGGATTTCGGGGCGTGACAAGTTGGTATCGGAGCTCTAGGTTGCTTAGGTGTCACAACTCACAGACAACTTGGTAGAGTCTTAGGGATCGATACGGAGACGTCTGTATTTATCTCCCAGAGGCTGTAAAGTTAGGATGACTCCACATTTCTTTTCATCTCTGTCGTGCGATATGAATTATGAGTACTGATTGAGTTTATATTCTATTTTCTCGTAGATGGTGAGGAAGTATGCTTCCCTTGGTTCTGCTCAGCACCCCGACACTCCTGCTACAGCTCCTACGAGGGGTCGAGATCGAGGATGAGGCTGTGCTAGAGGCTGAGGCCGGGGCCGGGCTCAGCCTAGAGTAGCAGCCCCAGTGGAGGACCCTCAGGTCGAGTCTGACGAAGAGGTCCCAGTTCCGGCAGTCCCAGTTGGACCAGCTCAGGTCCCAGAGGGGTTCATAGCTACCCCAGTGCTTCAGGATGCTCTTGTCCGTCTAGTCGGACTCATGGAGAGTGTAGCACATGTGGGTCTTCTTCCTACTGCACCAGCAGTCTCTCAGGCTATGGGAGGTACCCAGACTCCTACCACTCGCACGCCGGAGCAGCTAGCTCCACAATTTCAGACTCCGGCACCGCAGCCAGCCGGAGTAGCTCAGCCAGGTATTGCAACACTGGTAGCAAAGGGAGCAGCTATGTTAGCGGATGCTTTGTGGAGACTGGACAGGTTTACTAAGTTATTTACTACTACTTTTACTTGTTAACCATCAGAGGATCCCTAGGATTATTTGGACAGCTGACATGAGGTTCTTCGGAACATGGGCATAGTGGAGTCCAACGGAGTTGACTTCGCTACTTTTCGGTTATCTGGCGCAGCCAAGAGTTGGTGGAGAGACTATTGCTTAGGCAGACTAGCTGGGTCTGCACCTTTGACTTGGACTCAGTTCTCAAAGGTATTTTTGGGGAAGTTCCTTCCTATTACTCAGAGGGAGGACCTTCGGAGGAAGTTTGAGACCAGGTTCATCACTCTAGCCCGACATGCTCTTATGATACTTCCTACTGATCGGGAGAGGGTTCGTAGATTTATTGAGGGATTGGCCCAGCCGATCAGACTTCAGATGGTTAGAGAGTCAGGTACTGCTATTTCGTTCCAGGATGCCGCCAATGTGGCCAGGAGGATTGAGATGATTATGTCACAGGGTGGTGGTCAGGGGGCTGACAAGAGGCCCCGTCACTTCGGTCGTTTCAGTGGAGCCTCATCTGGGGGCAGTGATTTTGCAGGCAGAGGTCATCCTCCCAAACCCTATCAGTTGGCACTTCAGGTAGCTCACAGTGCACCGCCAGCACCTATCAGTGTACCGCCACTTCAGAGTTTCCAGGGTGGTTATCAGGGACAGTTCCAGAGTCCCTAGCCATATCAGTAGAGGCCGTGTTATTCTTGTGGTGTTCCGTGGCACATTTCCAGGTATTATCCCCGAGCTTGTAGTGGTCCTCATTATCAGGGTTCCCGTTCCGTGGTTCCTGCGTCAGGCGCATGCCCACCCCCTCAGCCAGCTATGGGTGGCGGTCGGGGTGCCAGAGGTAGAGGTCAGACTCATAGAGGTGGAGGACATGCCACGATAGATAGAGGTCAGGCCGCAGTAGGTCGACCCAAAGATGATCAGATTGGAGGGGCTCAGCCCCGGTGCTATGCCTTTCCTGCCAGGCCTGATGCCGAGGCTTCTGATGCAGTTATTACAGGTAGAGTTTTAGTTTGTAGCCAAAAGGCTTCGGTGTTATTTGATCCGGGTTCTACATTCTCCTATGTGTCTTCATATTTTACCCCTTATTTGAGTATGCCCCGTGATTCCTTGAGTACTGTTGTGCATGTTTCTACACTGGTGGGTGATTCTCTAGTAGTAGATCGAGTCTACCGTGCTTGCTTAGTAGTCATGGGTGGTCTGGAGAATCAGGTTGATCTTTTGCTTCTGGATATGGTTGACTTCGATGTTATATTGGGGACGGATTGGTTATCCCCCTATTATGCTATTCTGGACTGTCATGCCAAGACAGTGACCTTGGCTTTGCCAGGGGTGTCTCGTTTGGAGTGGAAGGGAACTCCTAGTCATTCTTTTGGTAGAGTTATTTCTTATATGAAGGCTCGGCGCATGGTCGGGAAGGGTTGTTTGGCCTATCTGGCCTATGTTCGTGCTTCTAGCGCCGAGGTTCCTTCCCTGGAGTCGGTCCCCGTGGTTCATGAGTTTCCAGAGGTTTTCCTTACTGACCTGCCGGGTATGCCACCCGACAGGCATATTGATTTTTGTATTGAGTTAGCTCACGGCACCCAGCCTATTTTTACTCCCTCGTATCGTATGGCCCCGCCAGAGTTGAAGGAGCTGAAAGATCAGTTGCAAGATTTGTTGGATATAGGCTTCATTAGACCTAGTGTCTCTCCTTGGGGTGCTCCAGTATTGTTTTTCAAGAAGAAAGATGGCTCGATGAGGATGTGTATTAACTACCGGTAGTTGAATAAGGTTACTATTAAGAATAAGTATCCTTTGCCGAGGATTGATGATTTATTCGACTAGCTTCAGGGTGCTTCAGTGTTTTCCAAGATCGACTTGAGATCTGGTTACAATCAGTTGAGTATTAGGGCGTCTCATGTCCCTAAGACAGATTTTGGCACTCGTTATAGGCATTATGAGTTCTTGGTGATGTCATTTGGGTTGACGAATGCCCCCGCTGCTTTTATGGAGTTGATACACCGAGTGTTCAGGCCTTATTTAGACTCATTCATGATTTTTTTCATTGATGATATATTGGTATATTCTCGCAGCCGAGAGGAGCATGAGCAACACCTTAGAGTCATCCTCCAGACTCTACGGGATCGTCAGTTGTATGCCAAATTCTCCAAGTGTGAGTTTTGGTTGAGTTCGGTTGCATTTCTAGGCCATTTGGTATCGTCAGAGGGTGTTCAGGTGGATCCCAGAAAGGTTCAGTAGTCAGAGATTTTCCTAGACCCACCTCACCTACATAGATCCGGAGTTTCTTGGGCTTAGCAGGTTATTATCGCTGGTTTGTTGAGGGCTTTTCATCCGTTGCAGCCTCGATGACCAGGTTGACTCAGAAGAGTGTCCAGTTCAGGTGGTCTGCTGAGTGCGAGGCGAGATTTCAAAAGCTCAAGACAGCCTTGACCACGGCACCAGTGTTGGTTTTGCCCACAGGTTCAGGATCGTATACCGTGTATTGTGATGCTTCACGAGTTAGGCTTGGTGCAGTGCTGATGCACGATGGCAAGGTTATAGCCTATGATTCTCGTCAGTTGAAGGTCCATGAGAAGATCTACCCAGTTCATGACTTGGAGTTAGCAGCTATTGTGCATGCATTGAATATTTGGATGCATTACTTTTATGGTGTGCCATGTGAGGTGTTCACAGATTATAAGAGCTTACAGTATATGTTTAAACAGAAGGAGTTGAACATGAGACAGAGGAGATTCTGGGCATGATGAGATTCGGAAAGAAGGGCAAGTTGAGCCCTAGGTACATTGGTCCATTTGAGATTCTGGACAAGGTAGGAGAGGTGGCCTACAGACTTGCCTTGCCACCTAGTTTGTCAGCCGTGCATCCAGTATTTCACGTGTCTATGCTCCGGAGTTATATTGTGGACCCATGTCATGTACTTGACTTCAGTGGGTCTAGTTGGATAAGGATTTGTCTTATGAGGAGGAGCCAGTAGCCATATTAGATCGGCTTGTGCGACAGTTGAGATCGAAGAGTTATCCTTCGGTTCGTGTTCAGTGGAGAGGTCAGCCTGTTGAGGCAGCTACTTGGGAGTCCGAGCCCGATATGTGGAGCCGTTATCCCCACTTTTTCCCCGATTCAGGTACTTTTCTATGTCCGTTCGAGGACGAACGGTTGTTTTAGAGGTGGAGATTGTGATGACCCAAAAGGTCATCTTGTGTAATTTAGCAAAAACTGTGTTCCGAAGCCCCGAAAGCCTACATCAATCTCACCTCGATGTGTGTGCACAGTCCGAGCGCGTAACCAGGAAGCTTTTATGTGAAAATGTTTTGAATTGTTGAATTTATGATAATTAATGGAATAAAGTTGACTTCGGTCAACATTTTTGGTAAACAGACCAGGACCCGGATCCGTGATTTGACAGTCCCGGAGGGTCCGTAGGAAAATATGGGACCTGGGCGTATGCCCGGAATCAAATTCCGAGGCCCCAAGCCCGAGGAATGAAATTTTGAAAATTAACTTTGATGTTAAATCTGTGTTACCGGGCCCGTATTATGGTTACGGAGCCCAGAACAGGTTTAATATATGTTGTGTGAGTTATCTGTGAAATTTGGTGTAAAACGGACTTGGTTTGACATGTTTCGGATCAAAAGTGGAGAATTTAGAAGTTTATGAAGTTTGATAAAATTCTATGGATTTTTTTAGCTTAATTCATTGTTTTTGATGTTATTTTGGTGGTTTAATTAGTCGAATAAGTTTGTAGGATGATTTTGAGGGCGTGTGTATATTTGGTTTTGAGCTCCGAGGGCTCCGGTGAGTTCTGGGCAGGTGTCGGGGTGCTAAAGAGTTGGAAAATCTGGTGTGTTGTGCTGTTTCTGGTGTCCAGTCGTTTCTTCTCCGCGATCGCGGTGTGTTTCACGCGATCGCGATGTGTAGTCTGGAGAGGGGGTCAATTTGCTATGCGCGATCGCAAAGAGCTGAGTGCGATCGTGGAGCCTTAGGGTTTAGCTCTACGCGATCACAATCCCTTGTTCGCGATCGCGTAAGCTTAAATCCCAATACTCTCCCCAATCGCGACTCCTTTTCCGCAATCGCGTAGAGTAAAATCGCCCAGTGTATTAAAAGACTTATAAACATAATGTATTTAGGGATTTTCTTATTTCCACCATTCTCTTCTTCCTCAAACACCCATTGACGACCTCCAAGCTAGTTCTCCTCCATAACCACTTGGGTAAGTGACTTCAACTCCAATTTCTCCCATTTTCCTTCATCAAACACTAGAATCTAGGCCTAGAATCATGAAAACAAAGTAGAAATTAGGGAATTTGGGTAGAGTTAGGGATTTTGGGTAATTCAACCTCAAATTGGGGTCGGATTTAAAAAGAAATCATATATTTAAACTCGTGGGGGTATGGGTGATCGGGTTTTGGTCTGAGCCTCGTGTTTGGATGAAGCGGGCCCGGGGTCGAATTTTGGTATTTTTTGAAGAATGCTAGGAAATGGATAATTAGGCTATGGGATCAATTTATTGAGTAGTTATTGATGTAGTTAAGTTAATTATGTCTAGATACTGATGTTCCGGAGTTGAATCCAAAAGGAAAGGCGGTGTTAGAGGCTTGATTGCTATTATTGGACCCGAGGTAAGTGTCTTGCCTAACTTTGGTGAGGGAATAGGTATCGCATGATATGTGTTAAGTGTTTATCATGTCCAATGCATAGGTGAGGTGACGAGTACCTATACATTGTATGTCAAGCATGCCTGGAGTCCATTTTTGATGAAATTATCGTCCTTACTTCCTCATCCATTGTATTATGAATTTATCTCTACTTGGAAGTTGATTGTTGTTGAAAATCCTCGTTGGTGAACTTGTGATGTAATGGTCCATTGAGGACCCAACTGTAGAGGATACACTTGAAAAGGTTGGTTATAGCTGAGACCCTTTCCGAACAATTTATTATGATAACGACTGATATTTTCCCCTTGACGGGTGATCATGATTTGTGATTCTACTATGTTGCATTCCTTGCCATTTTGATAATTGTCATTGCATTGGTGAGGAAGAGTGTAAATCACGAAGGGTGATGCCTTGCCATGATTTACATTGATTACATCATACATTGCATAGTGAGGAAGAGAGTAAAACACGAAGGGTGATGCCGTGCCATGATTTACATTGATTACATCATATATTGCATAGTGAGGAAGAGAGTAAAAGCACGAAGGGTGATGCCGTGCCATGATTTACATTGATTACATCATATATTGCATAGTGAGGAAGAGAGTAAAAGCACGAAGGTTGACGTCGTGCCATGATTTAGATTGATTACATCATACATTGCATAGTGAGGAAGAGAGTAAAAGCACGAAGGGTGATGCCGTGCCATGATTTACATTGATTACATCATACATTACATAGTGAGGAAGAGAGTAAAATCACGAAGGGTGATGCCGTGACATGATTTATATTTAAAACCATGAAGGTTGATGTCGTGCCATGATTTATATTTAAAAGCACGAAGGTTAATGTCATGCCCTGATTACATTAGCATACATGATACATTGCATCGTGAGGAAGAGAGCAAAATCACAAGGGTGATGCCGTGCCATGATTCATGTTATCTTACATCGTACATTGCATTGTGAGGAAGAGAGTAAAAGCACGAAGGGTGATGCCGTGCCATGATTCATGTTATCTTACATCGTACATTGCATTGTGAGGAAGAGAGTAAAAACCTGAAGGGTGATGTCGTGCCATTTATTACATTTTCGTCATTATATTTGTTTCATTAGCATATTTATGATAAATTGTCTTATTGTCTGTTTCTATGTGCTTGATTAACTGCTCTATTTCACCTGTTACCCCATTTTCTATTCCCGTATTCCCCTACGTAATTGTTTATCTCCTTCTTTGTTGTTCCACGATATATGTTGTAGAATATGAAAGGTTAACATTTGTTGTCAAGTCTAGCCTCGTCACTACTTTGGCCGAGGTTAGGCTCGTCACTTACACAGTACATGGGGTCGGTTGTACTGATGTTATACTGCACATCTTATTGTTATGCAGATCCCGTACTCTGACCCGGTGGACAGCATTGAGGGAGTCTCCTTCAGTTCACCATAGAGGCTTCAAGGTATACCCGCTGGCGTTCGTGGGCCTTGGCGTCTCTCCTATCCCTAGTTCTTCATTACTGTCTTGTTTTTCCTCTAGTTTTCAGAGACAGTCATGTATTTTCTTTCAGACTTTGTATTTAGCACTCCTATAGACAATTCGTGAGTTTGTGACTCCAGGTTTTGGGAAATTATTACGACGTTGTACTATGTTGTCTTTACTTAGCTTTGAAACTTTATCTATTTTTGTTGTTATGTTGTGAACTATTTTTAGCTTATTCTGTTAATTCTGTATTATCATGTTAGTATTACTATACACGTTGGCTTGTCTAGCGGGTTCAACGTTAGACGCCATCACGGCCCGAAGGTGGGATTTCGGGGCGTGACACTATATTAGATCGACATGTCCGCAAGCTGAGAACAAAGGATGTAGCTTCCGTCAAAGTATTGTGGAGGAACAAGAACATGGAAAGAAATGACATGGGAAGCAAAAGAGGAGATGAAGTCTAAATACCCTTACTTGTTCCAGATTCAAGATAACGAAGATGTTGGGGGTACGCATGATGCATTAGAAGGTTAAATGGATCTATGAGGTAAGTAGTAGCTTGAGAATAATTTTCCTTAATATAAAATGGAGATATACAGATAATGTACATATCTATAATGCTTGGTATAGCCTTGTGAGACTATATGTTGGGTTTAACTACTTGCAAGTTTGGCTAATATCCATTTTATAGGGGAAACTCGACCGGAAATTTATGTTGGAATCCATGATGAGTTAGGCTCCCCATAAACCCTTACATTCAAGGACGAATATTCCTAAGGGTGGAGGGTGTTACAACCAATATTCACGTACGTTGGTTCATGCCATAAGTTAGTCGACGTAAATATGAGAATATATTATCTTTTAGATGATAAGAAGTTTATCATATTGGTCTTAAATGATACAAGAGTGTATAAGGGTGATTAACAAGTATTAGAAGTTAAACGAATCAAGGATGTTGTAACCTGTATTTGTGGGTAAACCTAGGGGTTTTTAATATTATCAAGAGGTCGTGTTTTAAGGTATTTGAATCATATAATATCCATATCACAAGTCGTGAAGTCAAATGAGTTATGAAATAAAAGTCAACAAAAGTTGTCGCAACTTATGTTCATAATTTTACTTAAACTTTAGGTCAAATATCACTAAGCTTTTCTCCCAACTTCCTTGGAATTACGGGGTGATCTACCCATCAAATTGAATATCTATGAGTATAGTTTCCAACGCATTGAACCATTTATCAATACGACATCGGAGTAGAGAGATATATGCATTGTTGCAAGGCTGGTAGGTGACAAGTAGGTGTGTCATCTGCTTGGTTAAATAAGAGCCCAAAAAGAGGCAATTTCGGATCAGCCAAAGAGCCCATTTAAAGGATTATGTCTAGAAATATAACCCTCATTATATATTACAAATAATCAGACCTAAACCCCTGCAAATTTTCTCCCAAAAATTACCCACAAACCCTAATTGATTTTCTCTTCCTTTCAAGTTCTAATTGGGGGTAAAACCTAGAGTTTGAAGAACTAAGATAAGGGCTAAGTTATCCAAAAAATAAGGTAATTTTACTTCTCTCTTTCATCAATTTTTTCTGCTGTAAATTCATGGTAATTCGTTCTATACTTGTAAGAACTCACGGGACGGTGATTGGAAGCCGTGAGTTCGAGTTATTCATTTGTTGCGGACTATTTTGGGGACTTTTTGTGTTGTTGTTGGGATGCATGTTTTACTACTGCTTTGTGGAGTTTTGGATGAGGAAGGGTGTGGATAAACACCATATAGATATAGGGTGGTTGGCTGGTTGTTCGTCGTAACATTTCCGGGTTGTTTGACACTACTATGGTGGTCGTTTTGTGTATGAAGAGATTGCGGTCTGTTGGGCTATTTGGTGATTGTTTTGACTTGTGTGAAGTCATAAATATAGGGGAGGTGTTGTCTGTTTCATCATAAAATATGTTCTGGTCGATACATAATAGTTACAACGCTTAAACAATAATGATAGTGTCGTTTCTCTTACTATAGACTAAGGAGTCGTGATATTTGCATAGCTTGAGGTTGGGCAGTATATATACAAGGTATGTAAGGCTATCCCTTTCCTTCTTTTGCACGACTCCGATTGTAAATAATGCAATGAATGAGCTTCCAAAGATACTCTACTCTTAGAAGCTAGCAGTACTTACATTGTTTCCCTTCTTATGGAATAATTGATGTTGAGGTTGCTTCTCTTATTCTTATGTTATCAATGTTGTTGGTACTTCCTGATTCTTATAAGATTCTTGATGAAGAGTTAGTCCTAATAACGTGTAATGAGAATATCGACCTTATGTTACTCCGAAAGGTTCAGAAATATGATTCCAATGAGTCCTGCATGCATTATATATATATTTTACTCTACTGAGCCGCGCTATAGACGGCCGGGTGCGGCACCTATTGTGAAACCACTAATCAGTTGAGTTTTACTGAGCTCCACGTGACCGGGTACGTTTTACCGAGCCTATTACGACTGGGTATGATATGATGATGATGTTTCCCACAGAGGCATATGTTTTAAAAGTTTATGTATATATATGTATGTTTCACGCATTCATGTTAGTGGCCCTCAGAGGTACCCATATGCTAGAGGTTGTATATACTCTATCCTTGTTTACATTATCGTTCTTACTTATGTTTTCATATATTACATACTCAGTACTTTATTTGTACTAACGCCCTTTTTATTTTTGGACGCTGCATGTCGTGATGTAGGTCTTGATAGACAGGTAGACGTAGCTCTCCCACCACAGTAGGCTTCCTAGTTCATCGGTTATTGGCGAGATCCCTTCTCCGGACTTTCCGTGGTCTTGGTATGCATTTTTGTTATAGACAATTTGGGTATGTCGGGGCCCTGTTCCGACAATGTTTCAGTACTTATTCTCCTTTAGAGGCTCATAGACAGGTGTCGACTCATGTATAGTTTGGTATGCCTTCTCGGTTGATTTTTGTTGTATAGTCTTTCATGGAAGTGTGGTAGCTCGTACCTTGTATGTACTTTCTTGGTAGTATTGTCATCCCATGTTATTTATGTTCATGACATTATCTTTCATTGTTGGTTTTTCATGATCCATATCCACCATTTATATTGATCTCATCGGCCCTTAAAATAATAAGGAAGGTTAGATAAAATGTACGTTGGTGCTCGACAAGTATGGCTCGGGTGCTAGTCATGATCCTGCAGTTTGGGTCGTGACACATAAATACTAAAAGTGGTTTAAAAGTAAAGAATGCACAATAAGTTTCAAATATTTATTGAATCAGATAATTAGGCAAACTATTAATAGTTGAGAGATCGTGCAAAAACCATGGAACTCGGGAGTGCCGAGCACCCTCTCCCGGGCTAATAGAATTACTTATCGGATCTTCTATCTTCGTAGATCATAAATAAGAGTCAATTTATTCAATTTGGGATTTAAAATAAACTGGTGACTTGGGAAACCATAATAATTATCCCAAGTGGCGACTCAGAATAAGTAAATAATCCCATTTCGATTAATGTCACTTAAATTGAAAAAACTCCCTATCCCCTCCGGAAAAAGGAAGTGTGACACTTAGCATCCACCGTGCTCTGGGTAAATCACATCCACCTTTTGCGTTCCTTGAGTTGTCTTAGCGTTGTTGGTTCATACTTATCCAAATCTGAAATTGTCGCTCAAGGGTGAACGACCTCACTGGCCACCATTCACCGAAGCTGGAGAAAGCGGCCAAGCTGACAAATCGGTCCTCCCATACCTCTTTTTTCTTCGACCTTTCAAGGCCGGCAACTGTAGCATCTCCCCTCTGCCATCATTGGGGATGTCCTGAACATATGTATCTGGTGCCTCAGGGACAGGTGTAGTGGAAAGCTCAGAAGCCTGATTGGCAGTTTCCGAACCTTTGGAAGTGGTATGAGATGAATATGACTCGTCCCTGAGTTGGTATCTCCTTGGCGTCCTTAACTGGATAGTCGTATGCTATTGTATAGAGGCAGAGTTGCCCTCTTATGCTTCCCTAGATGGGACATAAGATCTAGTCTCGAAAAGGTCTACACCTTTCCCTCTGTCGGTTGTAGGCTTCTTTGCGATTGTTCTTTGCTGGCCGAGGGGTTTAACTCTTGCCTCGACCCCTAGAAGGTTCACCCCTTCCTTTCGAAGTGTCGCCTCTGCCTCTAGATCAAACCATTTTCTGTAGCAAGCAAAGACAGTTGTTAGTTGCAATTCAAGTTTAAACATACAAGGACACACCAGTAAACATAGTGAAGAACACATTTGAAACATGCTTGCAGGTTAAGGATCTGTAGTACGCACATTTTCCTTTGCGGCCGCAAATTGGGTCATGCGGACCACACAATTTTATCTTGCGTCCGCAGATGTGTATTGCGGTCTGCACATTTTTCCTTGCGGACACAACTCAAAAATCCAAAATGTGCCAACTCTCTAATAACAGAGAATTGGCTATTTTGCGGCCGCAATCCATTTTCTACGATTCGCACAATTTGTCTTGCGGCCGCACATGTGAGGCAGAAATTGTAAAATCTTTGATAACAGGATAGGGGAAATTTTATGGCCGCAATGATATTTCTGCGGCCGCAGACCCATTCATTACTAAAGTTTCCCTAGACTCAAATTCTGCAAACTGCACAATTTTCTTGCGGCCGCAAATTTCAAAAAATACGAACAGTTCAGTATATGTATCTAGGGCTTGCAACTTTTGCACAAATTTTGACATGATAACATCGTACAAGCATGAAAATCTATTGACCTATTCCCCATAGAGCATGTACTAGTTGATCCACTACAAATTTTACTCCACATGGTTGTACAATTGAGTTCTACCAACAAATGGCCTAAAACTAACTAAAAGATAATTTAAACTAAATATTGAAAATTTTTAACAAGCAATTGAAACATACCGGATATGAATGAGTGCAAGGAATCAGTGATCAACAATTGTACTGTGGGTGGGCAGATGATTCACTAGAAGATTTCAATTTTTTTAGTGTTGTGTATGCTCAGGGAGGGAAAAGGGTAACAGTGGACCCTAGCCCTCTATTTATACTCAAATATTTTCTAAGGGAAGAACGAGCGAGTGCGGTCATAGAATTTAATTTGCGGGCCGCACTATATTACCTTATGAGCTTAAACCAACATTTTGTCTGCGTTCCGCAGCTTTTTGTTTGCGACCGAAAATCCCTGTTGGACCGCAAAATTTCTGTTGCGTCCACAGATCAAACATTTCTCTAACAAACTAACTTTAGAGACTTGTTATTTTTCATCCTCCATTTGTGCGGTCCGCAAGTCATTTGTGAGATTTTGAAAGTAAGGGATTTAATTCTGTTTTGAAATGGGAAGCAGTTAGTAATTTGAGCGTAACTTTTTCTTCAAAACTTAGATTGTAGTGCTTTAAAATTCTGTAAAAATATAAGATATAGATCTACAATTGGTATGAAGACCAAAATGGTCAGCTATTCTGTCTACTATGTCAAAAGAGAGCTGAAACACAGGGCAAAGTTGCAGCCAGATTTTTAGTAAAATAATTGTGATCCCTTTAGTCCCCCTTTTTGATATCCATCATGATTTGATTTAAACATCTTCAAATTGCATGCCTTAGTGAGTATTAATTATGTGTTTAAGTTACAAGAGACATTCGTTCAAGCTAAGGAGCACACTTAGGAAAATCGCTCTTTTTTGGCTTAGAAGATCTTAAATCCCTTGATGTCGTTTAAGCTTTAGAAACACTAAAGCTCCAAGGTTTGCACATAAACTTGAGTGTTTCTGTCAAGTTGATTTCTTGAGATATTGTAAGTTGTTAATGTTTGGTAAAATTTGTACCTTACTTTAAATCTGTTGTCATATTGACTTGGTTGTTACTTTACTAGTTTACTTGCTTTGTTGCTTGAGAAAGAATACCTTGAGGCATTTTGATTTGTTAGTGATCATTGAGGGTCTAATTTTGTAATTGAGTTATGAATATCTTAAAAATCATATGGGTGTAATTTGAATTATTTTTGAAAGACAGTTTAACTCGCCCACATATACGGATTGCTTGAGCATCATTACATTCTTGTTGGGATCATGTCCCTCTTGTGATAGTGACTCTGTCACTTTTATTGGCATGTCTTTTGTTTGGACTTGACCCATCTTGACTTTGGATTCACACTCCATCCTAATCATGACCTTTGTCCATTTTGAGTATGGATGGTAAAGCCACTTTCAATATAGCTCTTGATTCTTTTGATAATTGGGTGACGACCCTACTTGCTCTAGGACTCCAGTCATTCTTGTTACTTGATTGTGTTTTGATTTAATTTCATGACGCATGTGTTGGCGAATCAACTAATCGATGGCCTTTTTCAGATTATAGTTGAAAATCTTCTTGACATTTGAGATTTTGCGTAGTGGTATCATGAATTATTTTATGATTTGATACTTTGCCCTCTTAAGATGATTGTACCTTCATTAAGTAGTTGATGTTGATTTTTAATAAGCTCATATCAAGAATTTATTCCTTGTATTCATTTCATAGTTTACCTTTCTTTTATTATGAAATATTAGTTAAGTTTTTTCACGGCCCGAATTACCCTCTGAACGGTCTCGTGACGGCACCTAGTCCCTACGACTAGGTAAGCCTAAAACTTGCAGAAAATAAGGTAAAACAATAATAGAAACAGTAAGGAAGAAGCAATACTATAAAATTTATAGCCGCTCGACATTTACAGCTTTTACTTTCCCAAAACCCGGAACATCACAAAGTCATAAACTTTGAACTATTGTAGGTCTATACAAATAAATAAGGAAAATGTATCTATATATCTCCTATGTTTGTACTAGAGTAGGAAGAGGATTCGTGAGATCCTGCGGATGAGGCAAAATTACCTCGCGGTCTCCTATGCAGCTGCTAAGATGCGCCTAGCCACTGTACTGTGTGCTGGTACTTGGATCTGCACATGGGGAAAACATGCGCAGGAAAGGGCGTGATTACTCCACATTCAATACTCCGTAAGTGCCAAGCCTAACCCCAGTCAAGTAGCGACGAGGTCAGGTTGAGGCTCTACTGAGTTTTAAAACAAGTTTATAAATTTAAAACGGTGAAATATAGATAAGCAATGATAAATAGGATTAATGGAAACTGGAAGAATTAATAACAGAAAGAGAGCCCTCGGCTTAGCACAACATACATCTCAACAATAAGTTTGCAATGCAGTACAAGGGGGAAGCTCCCGGATCTCAGTCCGTAGTCCCAATTTAAATATGCTATGCAGTACAGGGGAAAGCTCCCGGATCTCCGTCCCTAGTCCCAATTTAAATATGTGTTTCAGTACAAGGGGAAAGCTCCCGGATCTCCGTCTGTAGTCCCTATTTAAATATGTAATGCAGTACAGGGGGAAAGCTCTCGGATCTCGGTCCGTAGTCCCAATTTAAATATGTAATGCAGTACAGGGGGAAAGCTCCCGGATCCCGGTCCATAGTCCCAATTTAAATATGCAATGCAGAAGTATGTCGGATACGGCTTAATTAAACAGTTAAGGGAAAAGCAACATGCAAGAATAGAATAAAACTACCTAAACATGGTGCAACTAGTAGCAAATAAGAGGGAATCAACTAAGCACAGGTAGGCATGCTTATTATTATGCTAACTACTCAATTAAGACAGGAAACAGTAATATAGGAATGAGAATGAGTGATTACATGGAAGGAAAATGGAATTTTAGCAACAATGACCCGTGTATGCACTCGTCACCTCACGTACACGACGTCCACGTAACAAAATCAGTATAAAAATGCCTAAGGGGAAGTCCCAAAATAGAGTTAGGCAAGCCACTTACCTTAACTGCGGTAATCAACTCAATACCACGCTCTTGCCACGAGTATCTGACTCCGGGTGGCCCAAATCTATTCAATTCGATTGCATAATGTAAATATCACTTCAAGGAAACAAAATAACTAAGTATTTCTAAGCTAATACGCGAAATTAGGAAATTCCCCCAAAAAGTCCTCCGGGCCCACGTCTCGGAATCGGGTAAAATTTATATTTCCTGAACATTCATTTGCTCATGAACTCACTCGAACAAGAATCAACAAAATCCGCCATCTAAATCTCCCTTAATCCTCAGATTTCTACTTGGGGAAGTTTCATCCCAATTTCATGGTTTTTCATCCAATTTCATTGCTTAGATTGAGGAAATTGATAGAGATTATTGATATACAAATGGATTAAGGATAGAAAATGTTACCTATGATTCTCCTCTTCAAATTCCACTGAAAATTGCCAAATCCTGAGCTCTCAATCGATTTTGGAGTTATGAATTTCAAACCCTCGGATTTTGGTATAACTAGTCCAGGTATTTCGCACCTGCGACACTGAGTGCCGCACCTACGGAAACACAATCGCAGGTGCAGAAACTCATTAAAAGACCTGGGGTCGCACCTGCGGTGGCTGGGTCGCAGGTGCGGCTCCGCACCTGCGGATACTCTTCTGCACCTGCGAGTCAGGCCAGCCTAAGATAAATCCGCACCTACGTGCACCCCCTTTGCACCTGCGAAAAAACCATCGCAGGTGCGAGACACCAGAACCAGAAATTGTTCAGCTGCTCTTAAGGTTCCAAATTCACCCGTTGGGCATCCGAAACAACCCCGAGGCCCCTGGGACCTCAACCAAACCTACCAACTGACCCTATACCTTGTTCAAACTTGGTCGAGTCTTAAAAACACATCCCATAACATCAAAATCATGAATTATGCATAGATTCAAGCCTAAGAACTTATGAAATTTCTAGAATTCACATCTGATGCCGAAACACGTCAAAACTCATTTGAATGACCACAAATTTTGTACACAGGTCACAATTGGCATTACGGACCTGCTTTCACTTTCGGAATTCTATTCCGAGTCCGATATCAAAATTTCACCTATCGACCGAAATCGCGAAATTCTAACATTCGCCAATTCAAGCCTAAATCTACAATTGACCTCGAAAAAATGCTCTTAACCTCGAAATCACCCAACGGAGCTAACGGAGTCGACAAAATTCTATTCCGGATCAGTCTTCACACAACTTTAGCTACGGCCAAATTTCTAAAGCTAAATTTCACATTTATGGACTATGTGTCCAAAATCACTCCGGATTTAATTACTCAACACTCCGACAAGTTCCAATAACATAAATAGACATGGGAGAAGCGATTATTAGGGGATCGGGGAGCTAACTCTCAAAACAACCGACCGGGTCATTGCATCCTGCCCCTCTTAAGAAAACCGCTCATCTTTGAACGAGTATAGAAACATACATGAAGCTTTGAAAAAATGAGGTTACTGACTCCGCATATCCTGCTTGGTCTCCCAAGTCGCCTCCTCGACTGGCTGACCCCTCCACTGCACGTTAATTGAGGCAATATTCTTTGATTTGAGCTTTCTGACATGCCTGTCCAATATAGCCACAAGCTCCTCAACATATGATAGATCCTTGTCCAACTGGACTGAGATGAAATCCAAAACATGAGTCGGGTCACCGTGATACTTCCGGAGCATGGAGACATGGAACACCGGATGAACCCCTGTTAGGCTGGGAGGCAGGGCTAGCTCATAAGAAACCTCCCCAACACGTCACAACACTTCAAAAGGGCCAATAAATCTCGGACTCAGCTTGCCTTTCCAACTGAACCTCATGACGCCCTTCATAAGAGATACCCGAAGAAAAACCCGATCACCAGCCATAAATGTCAAGTCACAAACCTTTCAGTCCACATAGCTCTTCTGCTTGGAGTGAGCTGTGCGAAGTCTCTCCTGAATCACCTTCACCTTGTCCAGGGCATCTTGAACCAAGTCTGTACGCAACAATCGGGCCTCGCTCAGCTCAAACCATCCCAAGGGAGACCTTCACCGCCTACCATACAAAGCCTCATACGGAACCATCTGAATGCTGGACTGGTAGCTGTTGTTATAAGCAAACTCTGCAAGAGGCAAGTATCGATCCCATGACCCTCCAAAATCTATCACGCAGGAACGTAGCATATCCTCGAGAATCTGAATTGTGCGCTCAGACTGACCGTCCGTCTGAGGGTAAAAAGTTGTACTAAACTCTACCCTGGTGCCTAACTACTGTTGGACGGCTCTCCAGAACCGTGAAGTGAACTGTGTACCTCTATTTGAAATGATGGATACTGGGATACCGTGGAGGTGATCTCTGATATAAATCTCAGCCAACCTCTCAGATGAATATGTAGTCAGCACTGGAATGAAATGGGCTGATTTGGTCAGCCGATCCACAATCACCCAAATAGCATCATGCTTCCTCAATGTCCGAGGAAGTCAAACCACAAAGTCCATGGTGATCCGCTCCCACTTCAACTCTATAAGCTCAATCTGCTGAAGTAACCCTCTCGGTCTCTGATGCTCACATTTGACTTGCTGACAGTTGAGACACTTGGCTACAAACTCCACTATATCCTTCTTCATCCTTCGCCACCAATAGTGTTGTCTCAGATCTTGGTACATCCTCGCGGTAACCGGATGGATGGAATACCGCGAACTATGGGCCTCCTCTAGAATCAACTCCCGAAGGCCATCTACATTGGGTACAAATATATGGCCTTGCATCCTCATCACCCCGTCATCACCTATAGTCACATCCCTGGCATCACCCCACCGGACTCTATCCTGAATAACCAAAAGGTGGGGATCATCATACTGGCTCTCTCTAATGCGGTCATAAAGGGAAGATCGAGTAACCACACAAGCTAATACCCGGCAAGGCTCAGAAAGATTCAATTTCACGAACTGACTGGCTAAGGACTGAACATCTAAGGCTAGAGGCCTCTCAGCTACATGGAGGTATGCCAAACTCCCCAAACTCTCCGCCCGGCGACTCAAGGCATTGGTCACCATATTGGCCTTCCCCGGGTTGTATAATATAGTGATGTCATAGTCCTTTAGCAACTCCAACCACCTACGCTGGCGCAAATTTAGATCTTTCTGCTGAATATATGCTGCAAACTCCAATGATCCGTGAATATCTCACAAGGAACACCATATAAATAATGACGCCATATCTTCAGGGCGTGAACAATCGCTGCCAACTCGAGATCATGAAAAGGGTAGTTTTTCTCATGCACCTTCAACTACCTGGACGCGTAGGCAATCACCCTACCATCCTGCATCAACACCGCTCCCAGGTTAATCCTCAAAGCATCACAATAGACTGTATATGAACCTGAACATGTGGGTAATACTAACACTGGGGCTATAGTTAGGGCTGTCTTGAGCTTCTGAAAGCTCTCTTCACACTCCTCAGCCCATATAAAAGGTGCACCCTTCTGGGTCAGTCTGTTCATGGGCACTGAAATGGATGAAAACCCCTCCAGAAAACGGTGATAATACCCAACCAAACCGAGGAAACTACGGATCTCAGTAGCTGAGGACGGTCTGAGCCAAATCTGTACCGCCTCCACCTTCTTCGGATCAACCTTGGTCCTTTCCGAAGGCACCACACGGCCTAGTAATGCCACAGAATCAAGCCAAAATTCACACTTAGAAAACTTGGCATACAACTTCTTCTCCCTCAATGTCTGAAGCACGGTCCTCAAATGTTGCTCATGGTCCTCCTAGGACCGAGAATATACCAGAATGGCATCAATGAACACCATGATAAAAGTATCAAGATAAGGCAGAAATATGTTGTATATCAGGTGCATGAAGGCTGCTGAGGCATTGGTCAGCCCAAATGACATAACAAGGAACTCATAGTAGCCATATCTGGTCCTGAAGGAAGTCTTCGGGATATCCGACTCCCGAATCATCAACTGATGATAACCCGAACGTAGATCAATCTTGGAGGACACCCTAGCACCCTGTAACTGGTCAAATAGATCATCAATGTGAGGCACTGGGTACCTTTACTTCACTGTCACCTTATTCAGCTGCAGGTAGTCAATACACATACGCATCGAGCCATTCTTTTTCTTTACAAATAACATCGGAGCACCTCAAGGTGCTACAGTGGGCCTGATGAATCCCTTTTCAAGCAACTCCTATAACTGCTCCTTTAACTTCTCAACTCAGGTGGAGACATACGATAGGGAGGAATGGAAATGGGCTGAGTGCCCGGCAACAAGTCAATGCCGAAATCAATGTCTCTTTCGGGCGGCATACCTGGAAGATCATTTGGAAATACATCAGGATAGTCCCTAACAACTGGAACTGAATCAACGGTAGGGGTCTCAGCACTAACATCTCTCACATAAGCCAAATATGCATCACACCCCTTTTCAACCATCCGTTGAGCCTTAAGAAAAGAAATAACTCGGCGGGGAGTATACTCTAAGGAACCTCTCCACTCTAACTTTGGTAATCCTGGCATAGCCAGCATCACGGTCTTGGAATGACAATCAAGAAAAGCATAATAGGGAGACAGCCAGTCCATACCCAATATAACATCGAAATCTATCATACTGAGTAATAGTAAATCAGCTTTGGTCACAAAATCACTGATATAAATCAAACATGACCGATATATGCTGTCCACAACAAGAGAATCTCCCACCGGAGTAGAAACATAAATGGGGGAATTCAAAGAATCCCGAGAGATCCCCAGATGTGATGCAAAATAAGAACACACACACGAATATGTAGAGCCTGGGTCAAATAATACCGATGCATCCCTATGACAAACGGGAACAATACCTGTGATGACTGAATCTGTAGAAATGGCCTCGGATCAGGCCGGAAGAGCATAGTACCTGGCCTGGCCCCCCCTCTAGGGAAACCTCGACCTCCCCGACCTCCACCTCGAGCTGCCTGAGATGGTGGGGTAGCAATTGGGGCTGTACGAATAGATGGGGGCCTGGTGGAAGACTTGCGGCCTGATAAGTCTGAGGTGCTGCACCCCTCCTTGCTCTGGGGAAATCTATGATCATATGACGAGGGTAAACACACTCAAAGCAACCCCTCGGAGGACGTGGCAGCCGCTGCTGATTCTGAGCTAGCCTGCTGGACTGGCCAGTGATAGCACCTCGAGCAGGAGGCACCTGAGATACTGATGGCGCATAATAAGGCTCCTGAGTTCTAGGAGGAGATGGGATACCACTGACTGCTGGGAGAGTTGAATGAACGGGGAGACTCACAAAACCCCTACCATAGCATGCTGCTGGTGCACGGGCTCGTAAAAAATGACAAGTCTCTCGAGACCTCTTGGCCTCTCTCTCCTCCCTGTCCCGGGCTAACACAGTCTCAATCCTCCGGGCAATACTCACGGCCTTCTAGTAAGTAATATCGGTCTGCAGCTCTCTGGACATGCTGGTCCGAATACTGGGGTGGAGTCCCTCAATAAAGTGTCAAACCCTCTCTCTGACAGTGATAACCAAAGCTGGTGCATGGCGAGCCAAATCGCTGAACGGACTGCATACTCTGACATGGCCATGGTACCCTGGTGTAGCTTCTCAAACTCTGCACGCCAAGCATCCCTGAAGCTCTGAAGGACAAACTCAAGTAAGAACATCTCGGAGAACTGAGCCCAAGTAAGTGAAGTTGCCTCGTCCGGACTACTAAGATCAAAATCACACCACCACTGATAAGATGCTCCCCTCAGTTGGAAATCAGTGAAAGAAACCCCACTCGTATCCACAATACCCATTGATGTTTTATACGTCAATACCACACAAGAGGGGGGGGGTGATTTGTGTAGAGTCCAATTTTCGAGTGTTGTCGTTATAGAAGGACATGGTTCTTCTATGTGTTCCAACTCGTACTGTTGTGCAATAATAAATGCAGAAAAGTAAAGAACACAAAGATTTTTACGTGGAAAACACCCGGCTCAAAAGGTGAAAAAAACCACGACCTACTACTCAGTAGGATTTTCTCCAAACACATCACTACAACTCTGAGCCAACAGCATTTACAAAATAAACTCTTTTGTAAACCTAAGTATTAACTCTAATCCTTATAACAACACGCCACAGGCTATTGTGACAACGTCAAGTTAAATCTAACTGTGGAACAGGTTCAGGTACAGGTTCCAACGAAGTTTGGGAATTATTTTGTTCTATTCCCCCTGTCATGTTGCCCGGGATGGATGAACCTGCTCCTTCCTCCAGTGTTGCTTTAGTTTAGACTGAGTTTATGACCAGCCCATTTTCTTCATCATCTTGTTCATTTCCAAAAGGATGAATTAAATTCTTTTTATCCCAACTTGGTAGCCAATTCTTCCCTCGAACAAAACTTTTGTTCTTTTGACTGGCCTTTTATTTTGCATTAAATTCACTTTTAAAGTGACCAGTCTTACCACAGTGAGTACAAATCTTGTTCTCAAGAAGAGTGAGGTACTAGCTTTTAGGATCCCACTTGGGTAGCGGATTCCCAAAGACAAGTTCTCTTCTATTGCTACTATGATGTTCCTGTATCCATGTCAAAGCATCAGAGGACCTATTCCATTTTCTAGTTCTATAGATTTCATGCTTGACCTTGCTTAGATCATCCTTAAGGACTCTTATCTGCTCATCTCTTTTGTACAACTCATCTTTCATTTTTCCTTGGTTTTCTTCTAATGTGAGTTGTGTGTGATCAGCTTTGTTTTTACCTGTTCCTAATTTTAGTTTTAGATTTTGAGATCTTTGCTCTAGGACAGTGGTGTCAAGTTCATGAACCTGGTTCTTTAACTCAGCATTTTTACTATCACATTCTTTAGCCCTAAGTTCCAGATTTTTTGCACTTAGCTTTCAAAATCACACTCCTTAGACAGTTGTTTCTTTTCATTGTTTAGATCCTCAGATTTATCAATGAAATCCAGGAAACTCAGATAGCCTTTCTTTACACTATTTAATCTTGTCTTTGAGATGCATTATACGTACTTTAGATTCCTCATCGGATTCTCCAATTGCCATAAGTGCTTGTTCATCTCCATCTCCATCATCTGACTCCTCATCTGAACATTCATCCCAAGAAGCAACCATTGCCTTTGTTGATGTTCTATTTTTTTTGGGTTGAACATGTTCCTTCTTCCTGTTCTTTCGTTCAGCTTTTTCTTTCTTCCATTCAATTTCCCATTGAGGGCAGTTTTTGATGTGGTGATCAGTATTTCAACACTTGTAACACCCCTCATTGGTTTGTTTTTCAGGAACCCTTTGTTTGTTGTGGCTCCCATTTCTTGAAGGAACCATTGCTCTCATTAGGTACTTCTTGAAGTCCTTTGTGATGATGGTCATTTCATCCTCCTCCAGATCAGCTTCTTCAGTGATTCTGAATGCCAAACTCATTTCCTTCTTGGGACCATCCATCTTCATAGTGTGCCTTCTAAGTTCATAGGCAGTGATATTTCCAATCTGCTCATCCAACTTAAGAGTTGCAATGTTCTTAAATTCCTGAATGGCTGTAATTTTGCTTTCCCAAGAGACTGTCAAGACCCTTGTCAAAATTTTCTCAACCTTGTCTTCTTCAAGAATGACCCTTCCAAGAGACTTGAGTTCGTTGGTCAGTGTAGTGAACCTTGTATACATCTCTTGGATGGTCTCTCCTTCCTTCATGGTGAAATTCTCATATTGAGAATATAGTAGAGTTCCTCTTGACCTCTTCACTTGAGGTGTTCCTTCATGAGCCACTTGCAAAGTGTCCCAAATTTCTTTGGCAGTGGTACAACTTTGAATTCTGCTATACTCGTCTGGACCGAGTCGACGCGACCTTAGCATTTTTCTCCCACTTTCTCAAATCCTCAGCATTGCAGTCAGCTTTATTCTTTGGCAAATCTACTCCTTCAGCAGTCTTCTTCATGGTGGCTAAAGGACCGTCAGTGACTATGTCCCATAGTTCATAGTATTCTCCAATTAAGTGATCCTTCATCCTATTCTTCCACCAGGAGTAGTACTGGCCATTGAAGAGTGGAGGCCTAACACTTGATTGTCCTTCCCAGTTCCCAGGTGGTGCACTCATCTTGATCTTTTCCTAAGGTGTTATCCCCTTAAAGGATAACCCGCTCTGATACCAATTGATGTTTTATACGTCAATACCACACAAGAGGGGGTGATTTGTGTGGAGTCCAATTTTTGAGTGCTATCATTATAGAAGGACCTGGTTCTTCTATGTGTTCCAACTCGTACTGTTGCGGAATAATAAATGCAGAAAAGTAAAGAACACAGATATTTTTACGTGGAAAACACACGACTCAAAAGGTGAAAAAATCACGACCTACTACTCAGTAGGATTTTCTCCAAACACTTCACTACAACTCTGAGCTAACAACATTTAAAAAATAAACTCTTTTGTAAACCTAAGGATTAGTTCTAACCCTTATAACAACACGCCACAGGCTGCTGTGACTACGTCAAATTAAATCTAACTTGAATGATACAACTCAAGTACCTAGTACAATTTGTCACGACCCAAAAATCCAACACAGGTCGTGATAGCATCCGACACCAGAGTCTGGCAAGCCAACAATTGTTTACTAGTGAGATTTTCCTTATTTAGCATACTAGCCCCACATATTACCAAGGTTTTAAGCTTAGATCATTTAAATAAAATCGGAAAAATTAACCAATTTAAATAAATACAGCCGAAATGATCGTAATCCAATATATACAGTCCCAAAATAAGAGCCTACTATGTGCATTCCAGGAACTAGTGTCACAAGTCAATAGGCGAACTAGTAGGATATACAAAAGATGATAAAAGTTGTACTGTTGTCTGAAAGGATGCAGACATAAATAACCAAAAGATAACTCCATAGCACAACTGAGAATTGCCAAGGGAGGCAGCTCACCGTGGAGTCAGGTCCAGAATATATTTCAAGCTCCGGTCAGATAACCAGAAACACCAACCCCAGAACCAGTACAATTAAGTACAGAAGTGCAGCATGAGTACATAAATATATATGTACCCAGTGAGTATCTCGCCTAACCTCGAAGAGGTAGTGACGAGAGGTCGACATGACACTCACTAAGGTCTAACAGTATAATTTAACAGAATGTAATGGAAACAGTAGGCATGTAAGGACAGTGAAGCAATAAGTACATATGTAAGATACTGAAATCCAGGAAGAATACTGGGAATAAATAACAATTTCCACTTCACTTTTTCCCAAATATCTGTCAGATCAATATTCATGAAATTTTGTAACAAATAAATCATACGCATGCAGAGTAAGGACAACCGGCCGGAGTCATAAGATAGTCATGTTCGTGCACTGCCGAGGATCGAATGGCCCGTACCAAAAGTGTACCTCTCCACAAAGTACTCACATCTATGCACTTCCGAGGATCGAACGGCTCATACCAAAAGTGCATCTCTCAACCTCTCTATGCACTGCCGAGGATCGAACGGCCCATACCGAAAGTGCATCTCTCAACCTCTCTATGCACTGTCAAGGATCGAACGACCCATACCAAAAGTGCGTCTCTCAACCTCTCTTTGCACTGATGAGGATCGAACGGCCCGTCCCAAAAGTGCATCTCTCAACCCGCTGTGGCGTACGTCCCGTTCCTATAAGAGTGGGGGAAATCACACTCCGCTTGCGGAATACAAATATCGAAGCGAACACATGCACATACATTATTCCTTTTTAAAAGAGAATACCTTTCGCGAACAATTTCTTACAAGTTTTTCTCAAATTTCATAACTTCGGGGATGTAAGCAACATGCAATGTTAATTCAACACGCATATTGTTCATATCAAGTAAAACACAAGGCTTGATGTGGGCCTAACTACCCGGACATAATAATAATAGTCGCTACGTACGGACTCTCGTCACTTTGTACATACGTAACCCCCCAAAAATTATCACATATAGCATTTAAATCACCTAGGGGGACAATTCCCTCTTACAAGGTTAGAAAGGAGACTCACCTGGCGTCAAATTTACTTCCCGGACCGAGAACGCACCCGAAACTCCGAACTCTACACCCAAAGACACGAAACTAGCCAAAAGTTATACAAATACATTAATCTATATTCAAATCATGGAATTTTTCCTATTACTTAGCCAAATTCACCATTCTTGAAGAAAACTAATAATCCGACCCCGGGCTCGCATGCTCAGATTCAAATAATTCTCAAAGGAAACACTCACCCAAAGCCTAAGGACCATTAACATACGATTTTTTCCTGGTTTCATAGCAAATTCACAGGTAAATTCTCATATTATCGAAGTCCTAGGTTACTACCAAAATTCTTGATTTTTCACTAATTATGTGATTAAACTTAAATAGGAATTCATGCATGAGGCTAACATTAGAGTAGAATTTACTTACCTTCAACAACCAAGTCGTTTGCCCCTCTAAAATGGTGGAAATCGCCCCAAGGAAGAAGAAGAAGATGAGAAAAAGGTATTAAAACCCGTGTATAAAAACACACTATCTGGACAGTGTTTTCGTACATGCGGCTCGAGGACCGCACCGGCGAGCAAAGGCCTGCACCTGCGGAAATGGACTGGGGAGCCTGAGCCTGCACCTGCTATGTGGGGACCGCACCTGCGGCTGCGCTCCTACAGAAATTTGTCCGCACTTGCAAGAATTGGCCAGACCACTGGGGATCGCACCTGCGACTGGGCAACCGCACCTGCAGTCACACCAGAACAGGTGCACTAGCAGCTATTTTAGCTGGTTTTTAGCCCCGTTAGATGCCCGGGAGGCACCTGGGCCCACCCGAGCCCTCGTCCAAATATACCAACAAGTCCCAAATCATAATACGGATTTGCTCGAGCCTTCAGAACCCCTAAAACAACGCTAAAACTCAAAATCACACCTCCAAACCCCAAGAACCAAACTTAGGAACTTTAAGTTTTCTAGACTTCGTTAACAACGCGCCGAACCGACCTATACAACTCAGAATGACACCAAATTTTGCAGGCAAGTCAAAATTAACATAACAGAACTATTTCTGGTCTCGAAATTTGGTTTGGACCTCGATAACACAAATACACGTCTCAAACCAAAATAGGAATTTAAGGAACTTCTTATTTCAATATTCGGCGTCGAAATGCCCCGGGTCATCAGAAACCCATTCCGAACATACGCCCAGGTCCAAAATCATCAGACGAAGCTACCAAACAGACGAAACTCGATTCCGAGGTTGTTTCCCCAAAATATTGACCGAAGTCAAACTTGGCCTTAAAGGCCAACCTTAAGGAACCAATTGTTCCTGCAGCACTCTAAATACCTCTGAATCCCGGACCACCAGTCCCCGCAAGTCAGAATTCACAAAAAGCTGTTATGGGAAGTTTTATTTAGGGGAACAGGGTCCGATAATGCAAAACGACCGGTTGGGTTGTTACATTCTCCACCTCTTAAACAAACGTTCGTCCTCAAACGGGTCTAGAATCATACGTGAACTGCTGAATATGTATGGATATCTGCTCCGCATGTCCTCCTCGGACTCCCAGGTTGCTTACTCAACTAGATGGCCCTTCCACTGGACCTTTACGGCAGAAACTCTCGTGGACCTCAACTGGTGGTCCTGTCTATCAATAATAGCAACTGACTCCTCTTCGTAGCCCAACCTCTCATCCAACTGAATAGTGCTGAAATCAACCATGTGAGAGAAGTCGGCGTGGTACCTCTGGAGCATGGATACATGAAAAACTGGGTGAACTCCTGATAAACTAGGAGGCAAGGACAGCTCATAAGCAACCTCTCCAACTCGCCTCAACACCTGGAATGGACCTATAAACCTCGGGCTCAGCTTGCCCTTCTTCCCAAACCTCATAATACAATTCATAGGCGAGACTTTCAACATGACCCTATCTCCTTCCATAAATGATACATCACGCGCCCTCTGATCCGCGTAACTCTTCTATCTGGACTGTGCTGTATGGAGCCTCTCCTTAATCAACTTCACTTTCTCCAAGGCATCCCTCACCAGGTCGGTGCCATATAACTTAGCCTCTCCAGGCTCAAACCACTCGATAGGAGAACGACATCTCCAACCATACAAAGCCTCAAATGGTGTCATCTCAATGTTGGACTGATAACTATTATTGTAAGCAAACTCGGCCAAAGGAAAGAACTGGTCCCACTGACCTCCGAAGTCAATCACACATGCCTTGAGCATGTCTTCCAATATTTGAACTGTACGCTCTGACTGACCATCAGTCTGAGGGTGAAATACTGTGCTGAGGTCTATCTGGGTGGCCATCTCACTATGCAATGCTCTCCAGAAATGCGAGGTAAACAAAGAACCTCGATTTGATATAATGGCTACCAGCACACCATGCAACCGGACTATCCCCCGAATGTAGATCTTGTCCAACCTCTCAGAAGTATATGTAGTAGCTACTGGAATGAAATGCGCCGAAATGCTCTCCAGTGGAAGTTTTGATATCGAGGTCGAAATGCGATTCCGGAAGTGGGAGTAGGTCTGTAATGTTGAATATGACTTGTGCGCAAAATTTGAGGTCAATCATACGTGATTTGATAGGTTTCGGCATCAGATGAAAAAGTTTGAAATTCTAAGTTCTTAAAGAATCGGATTTGAGTGCTATTCGTGATTTTGACGTTGTTTGATGTGATTTGGAGGCTCGAGCAAGTCCGTGTCATGTTATGGGACTGAGTCGTGTGTTTGGACAGGGTCCCGGGGGTCTCAGGTGTGTTTCGGGGTGATTTTAGAGTGATTTGTTGTTGTTGGTTTCTGGTGCTGCTGATGTTCTATGTGATCACAACCTTAGCTGTGCGATCGCGGAGAAGGAACTGAGGGGCGAAGATTTTGTCCTACGCGATCGCAAGAGGTGCAACACGACGCGGTGAAGGGCTGGGCATGCTTGTGCGATCGCATGCGGGCAGATGCGATCGCAGAGAAAGAATTTGGAGGGCTGCTGGTTGGCCTACGCGATTGCGAGGTCATTCCCGTGATCGCGGAGAGGAAAGATCTGGGCAGTGTTGTTTAAAACGGGATTTTTGGCAATTCCTTTTCATTTTTCAAAAGCTATGGACGAATTTGGAGAGCTTTTCAAGAGGGATTCCATCAAGCTTCAGAGGTAAGAGGATTCTACTCATTTCTAAGATTAATACAAAGTTATTGTATGAATTTAAGCATGAAATTGGCAGGAAAATTGGGGAAAACTTTGAAGAAAACCTAGAATATGAAAAATTTGGATTTCAACCACTAATTGAGCATGAACATTAGGGTAAATTATATAATTGAGTTAGTAAGGCTATGGGTAGAAGGCATCTTCGAGAATTTTGAATTTCCGAGCACGTGGGCCCGAGGGCTTTTTGGTCATTTCTCTAAGCGGGATTGGGAAAGTATATTATCTAAATTCATTGAGAGAATTAGGATGAATTTTCATTGAATGTCATTTATGTGGTAGTCTCGGAGCGTGGTGCGTCCGTTGGGGTCATCAGAAGGGATTGGAAGCCGGTGTTGGAAATTCGGAGCGAGGTAAGTCTCCTTTCTAACTTTGTAAGAGGGAATCGTCCCCCTAGGTGGATTAATTCAATACATATTATTATCTTCGAGGGATACGTACGCACGAGGTGACGGGAGTCCGTGCGTAGCTACTATTATACCATGTTCGGATAGCCTAGGACCCACTAGCATGCTTTATGTGTGTACCTGTAACCCTGCCTGTAATATTAAATTGCTAATATGACCGAAAACGTAATTCGTGTAAAAAGAAATCTAGAGTTCATACTGTTAACCTTCTAAAAAGAGAATTTGTTTCCGCTGTAAATATATATGTGTATCTGGATTGGGTGGTATTATGGAGTGTTACTAAATTGGACAAATGAGTTTCAAAAACAAAGATTTCAAAACTTATATTTCATGTTTCTTTTGATAAATACTTTACCATTTTCCTGAGAAAAATGGTTTTCTTGATAAAAATATGAATTTATTATGTGGATATGTGTAACTTTGGGTGCCTGAGTCGCTTGAGTGATTCGCGAGCAGGAAGACCCTGTATTTGTGCATGTATTCTTATGAGCACCTGAGTCGCAGGTATGATTCGCGAGCAGGCTAGCCGTATTATATTGAGAGGTGCACTTTTGGGACGGGTCGGTCGACCCCTCGGCAGTGCACAGAGAGGATTATTATATTGAGAGCTGCACTTTTGGGACGTGCCGATCTATCCTTCGGCAGTGCGTAGAGAGATTGAGAGATGCACTTTTGGGACGGGCCGATCGATCCTTCGGAAGTGCATAGAGAGATTGAGAGCCGCACTTTTGGGACGGGCCGATCGATCCTTCGGCATTGCGTAGAGAGGTTGTGAGATGCACTTTTGGGACGGGCCGATCGATCCTTCGGTAGTGCATAGAGAGACTAACTATCTTATGACTCTGGCCGGTTGTCTTACCCTTGTGTGCGCATGACTATTTGGTACTATTCTATTGGTATTGGCTTGACCTGTATTTGGGAAAGAGGAAAGTGTACATTGTTGTTTATTCTCATTGGTTACCTGGATTTCTGTACTTGATATGTACTCGTTGCTTACTGTCTTACATGTCTATTGTATTTCATCATATTCTGTCATATGTTGTACTGTTGGACCTTAGTAAGAGTCTAATTTTCTCTCTCGTCACTGCCTCTCTGAGGTTAGGCGGGCGACTTACTGAGTGTACGTTGTTTTTGTACTCATGCTGCACTTGCGGTGCATTTTTATTGCACGGGTACTTTCATAGAAATGTGGAGGATTCGGAGACTTAGGCGAGTTGCACCATCCGGAGGCAATCCGGAGCTGGCAGAGTCACCTTCATATTGTATCTGTCTCATTTTAAATTTTCTTGTCCAGTTGTATTTCGGACAAGCTTTGTAATATTTGTAAAACTCTTAGAAATTGCTCATGTACTTGTGACACCGGGTTCTGGGGATGTGTTGGGATTTATTTCATTAAACTGAATTGATGTGCTGTCGTATTTAAGTTTACAAACATTTATTTATTTGATTATGAAATGCATAAAAAAGTAAAAATTTCGAAAATGTTAAAACTGGAAAGTTGTTTAAATTAATTAATGGTTTGGCTTGCCTGACCTTGTGTCCAGCGCCATCACAACCTTAGGGATTTTGGGTCGTGATAGGCCTCTTGGCCTCTAGTGCTCATACTTCACCTGCTGGCAATTAAGACACCCAGTCACATCTCCACAATGTCCTTCTTCATCCGCCTCCACCAGAAATGTTGCTTCAAGTCACGATACATCTTCGTAGTACCAGGATGAATAGAATACCGAGAACTGTGTGCCTCCTCTAAAATCCTCTCCCTCAGGCCATCAACATTAGGAACACATAAGCGGCCCTGAAGTCTCAGAACACCATCCTCGCCAATAGTAGCCTCATTGCCCCTACCCTGAACCACTGTCTCCCGAAGCTCTGCTAAGCACGGATCATAGCCTTAATCTCTCCCAATAACGAAGACTGAGCAACCACATGTGCTAAAACTCGACGAGGCTCTGAAAGGTCTAACCTCACTAGGAGATTGGCCAAGGACTGAATGTCCAAGGCTAGAGGTCTCTCCTCTGCTGCAATATAAGCCAAGCTACCCATACTCTCCGCCTTCCTGCTCAAGGCATCTGCCACCACATTTGCCTTGCCCGGGTGATAAAGAATGGTGATATCATAATCCTTCAACAACTCAAGCCATCTGCGCTGCCTCAAATTAAGATCCTTCTGCTTCAACAAGTGCTGCAAGCTACAGTGGTCTGTATAAACCTCACAGGACACTCCATACAAATAATGCCTCCAAATCTTAAGAGTGTGAACAATCGCCGCCAACTCCAAATCTTGCACAGCGTAATTCTTCTCATGAACCTTCAGCTGGCACGAAGCATAAGCAATAACTCACCCCTCTTGCATCAATAAACACACCAAGCCAACACGTGAAGCATCGCAATAAACTGTGTCCATCACAGAATCGGAAGGCAATACTAGAACTGACGCTGAGGTCAATGATGTCTTGAGCTTATGAAAGCTCGCCTCACCCTCGTCAGACTATCGAAACGGCGCATTATTCTGAGTCAATCTAGTCAATGGAGCTGCAATAGAAGAGAAACCCTCCACAAATCGGCGATAATAGCCTGCTAGGCCCAAAAAACTCCTGATCTCTGTAGCTGAAGTGGGACGCGACCATCTCTGAACTGCCTGGATTTTCTGAGGATCAACCTTAATACCTTCTCCGGATACCACATACCCAAGAATTCCACGGAATCCAACCAAAACTCACACTTGGAGAACTTATCATATAGCTTCTGTTCTCGCAGAGTCTGGAGCACAACTCTCAAATGTTGCTCGTGCTCCCCCAGGCTACGTGAGTAAATCAAAATTTCATCAATGAAGACAATGACAAGGGAATCAATATACGGCATGAACACCCTATTCATCAAGTCCATGAATGCTGTTGGGGCATTAGTCAAGCCAAAAGACATCACCAGGAACTCATAATGGCCATATCTAGTATGAAAAGCAGTCTTCGGAACATCTGAAGCCCGAATCCTCAACTAATGATACCATGATCGCAAATAAATCTTAGAAAACACACGAGCACCCTGCAACTGGTCAAACAAATCATCGATGTGTGGCAAGGGATACTTGTTCTTAATGGTAAACTTGTTCAACTGGCGGTAATCAATACACATCCGCATAGACCCATCCTTTTTCTTCACAAATAAAACTGGAGCACCCCACGGCGATACACTCAGTCTGATGAACCCCTTAGCTAATAACTCCTCAAGATGCTCCTTCAACTCCTTCAACTCTTTCGGAGACATACGGTACGGAGTAATGGATATAGGCTCGGTGCCTAGAGCTAGATGAATAGAGAAATCAATATCATGGTGCAGAGGCATGCCCGGAAGATCTGAAGGAAATACATCCGCAAACTCTCGAACCACTGGCACTGAATCAATCGTCGGAGACTCGACGGTGGTGTCCCGCACATAAGAAAAATAGTCTAGACAACCCTTCTCGACCATATGTCGAGCCTTCAAGAATGAAATAACCCAGCTAGCTGTATTAACTGAAGAACCCCTCCACTCCAGCCTAGGTGACTCGGGCATGGCTAAAATGACTATCTTGGCATGGAAATCAAGCATGGCATGATAAGGAGATAGTCAATCCATGCCTAGAATAACCTCAAAATCAACCATGTCGAGTAATAAAAGGTCAACTCTTGTATCGAACCCACAGAAGGTGATCACACAAGATCGATACACCCGGTCTACCACCACAAAATCGCCCATGGGAGTGGACACATATATAGGAGATCCCAAGGACTCACGAGAAACATCCAGGAAAAGAGCAAATAGGGGTGAAACATATGAATAAGTGGATCCTGGATCAAACAATATTGAAGCCTCCCTACCACATACTGAGATAATACATGTGATCACGGTGTCTGAGGCCACTACATCTGATCTGGCCGGAATAACATAAAATCTGGCTGGACTACCGGAAGACTGGGCTCCACCAGAGTGAACACGAGTTGCCTGACCTCCCCCTGACTGGACTCCACCTCTAGGACGACCCTTGTCGACCTATCCTCTACCTCTAGGTGGCCGGACTGCTGGTGCCAGACCCATTAGCTAATAGCTCCGTTGTACGGCCTTGCCCCGATACTTGGGACACTGCCTCCTCATATGACCTGGCTCTCCACACTCATAACAACTCCCAGGTGGCACAGTCTGCTGCCCCAAAAAGATCCCTGAAGGGCCGGAAGGCAATGAGATCCCTCAGGCATAGCACTGAAATAAGGATCGGAGGATCTCGGATGGCTGGAATAACCATTGTGTGAACTATGAATGGCTGGAGGATGGTAGGAACGGTCTGGCATGGCGCTGAAATGAGGCCTCGCTGGAACACCTCGGTGAGGTGGTGGAGGTGCTGAATATAAAGGCCTGCTGGGATGACCACAGCTATGTTGACCCCTGCCCCTAGCTGGGGCGCCTTTAAAATCCCTAGAAGATAAGTACAGACATCTCCGTACCGATCCGCAAGACTCTACTGGGTTCTCTCGTGACTCTTGAGACTTACGTGAACCTAGTGCTCTTATACCATGTTTTCACAACCCGAAAATCCAACACAGGTCGTGATGGCACCCGACACCGGAGTCAGGCAAGCCAACAATTGTTTACTAGTGAGTTTTTCTGTATTTAACATACCAGCCCCACATATTGCCAAGGTTATAAGCTTAGATCATTTAAATAAAAACGGAAACATTAACCAATTTAAATAAATACAGCCGAAATGATTGTAATCCAATATATACAGTCCCAAAATAAGAGCCTACTATGTGTATGCCAGGAACTAGTGTCACAAGTCAATAGGCGAACTAGTAGGATATACAAAAGATGATACAAGTTGTACTGCTGTCTGAAAGGATGTAGACAGAAATAAATAAAAGATAACTCCATAGCACAGCTGAGAATCGCCAAGGGAGGCAGCTCACAGTGGAGTCAGGTCCAGAATATATGTCAAGCTAAGGTCGGATAACCAGAAACACCAACCCCAGAACCTGTACAATTAAGTACAGAAGTGCAGCATGAGTACATAAATATATATGTACCCAGTGAGTATCTCGCCTAACCTCGAAGAGGTAGTGACGAGAGGTCGACATGACACTCACTAAGGTCCAACAGTATAATTTAACAGAATGTAATGGAAACAGTAGGCATGTAAGGACAGTGAAGCAACAAGTATATATGTAAGATACTGAAATCCAGGAAGAATACTGGGAATAAATAACACAATTTCCACTTCACTTTTTCCCAAATATCTGTCAGATCAATATTTATGAAATTTAGTAACAAATAAATCATATGCATGAAGGGTAAGGACAACTAGCCGGAGTCATAAGATAGTCATGCCTGTGCACTGCCGAGGATCGAACAGCCCATACCAAAAGTGCATCTCTCCACAAAGTACTCACATCTATGCACTGCCGAGGATCAAATGGCCCGTACCAAAAGTGCATCTCTCAACCTCTCTATGCACTGACGAAGATCGAACGGCCTGTACCAAAAGTGTGTCTCTCAACCTCTCTATGCATTGCCGAAGATCGAACGGCTCGTACCAAAAGTGTGTCTCTCAACCTCTCTATGCACTGTCGAGGATCAAACGGCCCGTCCCAAAAGTGCATTTCTCAATCCGCCGTGGCGTACGGCCCGTTCCCATAAGAGTGGGGGAATTCACACTCCGCTAGCAGAATACAAATTGCGAAGCGGTCACATGCACATACATTATTCCTTTTTAAAAGAGAATATCTTTACGTGAACAATTTCTTACAAGTTTTTCTCAAATTTCATAACTTCGGGGATGTAAGTAACATGCAATGTTAATTCAGCACACATATAGTTCATAACAAGTAAAACACAAGGCATGATGTGGGCCTAACTACCCGAACATAATAGTAATAAACGCTACGTACGTACTCTCGTCACTTTGTACATACATAGCACCCCACAATTTATCACATATAGCATTTAAATCACCTAGGGGGACAATTCCCCCTTACAAGGTTAGAAAGGAGACTCACCTTGCGTCAAATTTACTTCCCAGACCGAGAACGCGCCCGAAACTCTGAACTCTATACCCGAGGACACGAAACTAGCCAAAAGTTATACAAATAGATTAATTTATATTCAAAGCATGGAATTTTTCCTATTACTTAGCCAAATTCACCAATCTTGAAGAAAATTAAAAATCCGACCCCGGGCCCGCATGCTCAGATTCCAATAATTCTCGAAGGAAAAACTCACCCAAAGCCTAAGGACCTTTAACATACGATTTTTACCTGGTTTCATAGCAAATTCACGGGTAAATTCTAAAATTATCGAAGTCCTAGGTTACTACCCAAATTCTTGATTTTTCACTAATTATGTGATTAAACGTAACTAGGAATTCATGCATGAGGTTAATATTAGAGTAGAATTAACTTACATTCAACAAAGAAATTGTTTTCCCCTCTAAAATGGTGGAAATCGCCCCAAGGAAGAAGAAGAAGATGAGAAAAAGGTATTAAAACCCGTGTATAAAAACACACTGTTTGGACAGTGTTTTTGCACATGCGGCTCAAGGACCGCACATGCGGTCTCGCACCTGCGAGCAAAGTCCCGCACCTATGGAAATGGACTGGGGAGCCTGGGCCCGCACATGCAGAAATGGATTGGGGAGCCTGGTCCCGCACCTGCAGTGTGGAAACCGCACCTGCGGCTCCGCTCCTGCGGAAATTTGTCCGCACTTGCGAGAATTGGCCAGACCACTGGAGGTCGCACCTAGGATGCTTGGGACCACGGGAGCGGTCTCGCACCTGCGACTGGGAAACCGCACCTGCGGTCACACCAGAACAGGTGAACCAGCAGCTATTTTAGCTGGTTTTTAGCCTCGTTAGGTGCCCGGGAGGCACCTGGACCTACCCGAGCCCTCGTCCAACTATACCAACAAGTCCCAAATCATAATACGGACTCGCTCGAGCCTTCGGAACACCCAAAACAATGCTAAAACTCAAAATCACACCTCCAAACCCCAAGAACCAAACTTAGGAACTTTACGTTTTCTAGACTTCGCTAACAACGCACCGAACAGACCTATACAACTCAGAATGACACCAAATATTGCAGGCAAGTCATAATTACATAACGGAACTATTCCCGTTCTCCAAATTCTGTTCGGACCTTGATAACACAAAAACACGTCCCAAACAAAAATAGGAACTTAAGGAACTTCTTATTTCAATATTGGGTGCCGAAATTCCCCCGGATTATCAGAAACCCATTCCGAATATACGCCCAGGTCCAAAATCATCACACGAATCTACCGGAACTGGCGAAACTCGATTGCGAGGTCGTTTACCCAAAATGTTGACCGAAGTCAAACTTGGCCTTAAAGGCCAACCTTAAGGAACCAATTGTTTCTGCAGCACTCTAAACACCGCCGAATCCCGGACCACTAATCTCCGTAAGTCATAATTCACAAAAAGCCGCTATGGCACAAAATAACCGGTCGGGTCGTTACACAATTTGCTTCTAAGAAAGCTGAAAAAGGTACAATTTTAGACTATCTACTACAATAAACAAGACTAAAAGACAACAGATGGAACTGGTTCTTCTAGCTGGTTCAAGTAGCTCCGGATTCGCAATCTCCAATTTGGCTCGAACTGGTTGCAAAATTTCTTCACGAATTTTGCTCCCCATTCTTGATAAATTTCATTTTTTGTGCGTCTATATACAATAAGAACAATCTGCAATTTATAGGAGTTAGAAGATAATGAATTAACTAGAATCCTAATGCAACTCTTCCTTCGTAGAAGAGTTCTAGTCAAACTCAACTCCTAAATCCTTCCTTATCTTAGATTTTTTTCTTATCGGATAAGGAGTCCTTCTCCAATTTCATTTTTGCAATCTTTTTTATCAGAAGATATCTCAATTTTACCAGAATACATTTATCTCATGCATGTGCATCTCATGTGCCTTTAACTCTGTTAGTCTATGTCACTTGTGATGGACCTGGTTCATCTCGGAGTTCCTTTGACAATCTTCAAAACTATTTCCTTTCTTGGGCCAACAAATTCCCCCTTTTTGATGATGACAAACTTTGTGTTTCAGGCCTGTTTCAGCTTAGTCCAACGTTGACACATATAAGAGTATTAAGCATTTATCACAAATAACCTGGTTCATTAGGTTATACATATCACATGTTCAGAGCACAACCTATCTTCCCCTTTTTGGCATTTGAGCAACTGCATATGCAATCATGGATTAATCATCAATAATCAACTAAGAATTCAAACTATCAAAAAATAGAGATACTGAATCAGAGCAAAAAGCATCAGATTTCATTGATAGAGCAAATACGATTCTGCCACAATCCACAAAATAAAACAAAAACAGTTAAAACATGAGCAACAAACAAATATTTTGAATCTGGGTCACTGAAAGTTCTAGGTAGGCTAGGACATTAAGGCTTGGAAAAACTGCAGACCTAGTTTATTTAGCAAGATGGATGGTTCAGCAGACTTAGAAACAGATGAAGACTTCTTTGAGGAAGTCTTGGCTTTCTTGAGCTTAGGGGTCTGAACCTCTACCTTTGCCACTTTTTCACTTTGATGGACCAGGTCCATCTCATCCACTCAACAGCCTCAATAGGCTCAAAAACCATTTCTTTCCTTTTTTCCACTTTTTTCTTCTTACTCTCCTCTAAAGCTCTCTTCAACTCGTCCTCACTTCGCTTTACCTTGCTCCTTGTAGTTCTTCCTCTTGGAAGAGAAATATTAGAAGTCTCAGAAGGAGCAGATTTTCTTTTCGTACTTTCTCTTGTTGTTCCATACGTTTGAGCTTTAGGAGTTCTTTCCTTCTTTGGATTGTAATTATCACCTAACATTTTCAGCAGATCCGCCAGGGTTTCCTCAGTAGATGAACCACGTTCATCTATGTGCTTTCCTAAATTTACTAACCTTTTAGCGGTTTCTCCTGATTCACTTCCCCTTGCGTTCTTGCTACTTTCTTCCTCTTTTTCTAGCTCAGCTCCAAAAATACCCATTCTAACAGATTTAGAGGCGGGTGAAGAATCATCCACTTCTTTCCCTTTTCCCTTTCTCATTACGTCGTACTCCCTCACTCTCATTTTTTTTTAATTGTTACCACCTATTCTTATTATTTCCGAAAACTCCACATCTATTACAGACCCAACTAGTATGAGCATATTTTCTAAGTTTTTCAGCAACATCAGAGATGACCTCAGAAGAAGGACTTGGGACAGATGTTACCCGAGTCATCGAAAACTTGGGAATGGTTTTGTAAGGGAGGGGATGGCTTGAATGAACTTTTAGTTTTAAATTGACGGTTAAGGCTTCCCTAGAATCTAGGTATTTTAATTTGGTGAGGATTCTTGTTGAAACAGAACTGGTTCAAAGTCAAATGGATAGGCTTTGAAAAAATTTTGAGTTTGGGCAGAGTTCGGCTCATGATTTAATTATTAGTATTTCAAAGTGTGCAGAGTGTAGAACACATACCTCGCCTTTCAGATGAACCAGCACGATGAACCAGGTTCATTATTTCAGAATCCTCTTGATCAAGCTTCAATTTCCAAAGAAAGAAAATATTTCATTTGTGATCAGGGAGTCATATCAAAACATGGCATAAGAGTATAATTTTTACAGTATGAGATTGAGAAATTGTTAATCTGATTATTTACACCTGTTTCAGACTTTTCTAGCCAAATTTTCTCTTTGTTTTCATTTTTTTTTAATGTATTTACATTCTGAACTGGTTCAATTAAGTGATCTTAATCATCCCTAATAGTAACCTGTTCCTTTCAAAATGCTCTTTACTCAGTGCTTTTGTAAAGATATCTGCATGGTTTCACAACCAACTAGTTACTCCTTGATGTTCCTTCATTGCTTTGTTGCTGTGGAACAGGTTGAGGTACAGGTTCCAATGAAGTTTAGGAATTATTTTTTTCTATTCCCCTGTCATATTGCCCGGAATGGATGAACCTATTCCATCACCTGTTCCTTCCTCCAGTGTTGCTTTAGTTTGGATTGAGTTTCTGACCAGCCCAATTTCTTCATCATCTTGTTCATTACCAACCCTAGTTATTTTACCTTTCTTTCCAATTCCAAAGGAGAAATTTCCTCCTTTGAGGTCCTCAAGTGAAAGGAACTAGTCCTTGTTGCCAGTCATGTGTTTTGAGAAGCCATTATCCATGTACCATATTTGGCTACTACCTTTCACTTGAATCTACAAAAGAAAATCAGGGGTTAGTATTAGGAACCCAAACTAGTTTGGGTTCCTTTATATAAGCAAAAGGATGAATTAAATTCTTTTTGGCCCAACTTGGTAGCCAATTCTTCCCTAAAACAAAACTTTTGTTCTTTTGACTGGCCTTTTCTCTTGCATTACATTCACTTTTAAAGTGACCCGTCTTACCACAGTGAGTACAAATCTTGTTCTCAGGAAGAGTGAGGTACTTTCTTTTAGGATCCCACTTGGGTAGCGGATTCCCAAAGCAAAGTTCTCTTCTATTGCTACTATGATCTTCTGTAGCCATGTCAAAGCCTTAGAGGACCTGTTCCATTTTCTAGTTCTATATAGTTCATTATTGACCTTACTTAAATCCTCCTTAAGGACTCTTATCCGCTCATCTCTTTTGCACAACTCGTCTTTCATTTTTTCCTAGGTTTTCTTCTAATGTGAGTTGTGTGTGATCATCTTTGTTTTTACCTGTTCCTAATTTCAGTTTTAGATTTTTAGATCTTAGCTCTAGGACAATGGTGTCAAGTTCATGAACCTGGTTCTTTAACTCAGCATTTCTACTATCGCTTTCTTTAGCCCTAAGTTCCAAATTTTTGCACTTAGCTTTCATAATCACACACTCCTTAGACAGTTGTTTTTTTTCATTGTTTATATCCTCAAATTCATCAATGAAATCCAGGAGTAACTCAGATAGCATTTCTTTAGACAAAAATTTAATCTTGTCTTTGAGATGAACTATACTTACCTCAGATTCCTCATCGGATTATCCAATTGCCATAAGTGTTTGTTCATCTCCATCTTCATCATCTGACTCCTCATCTGAACTTTCACCCCAAGAAGCAACCATTGCCGTTGTTGATTTCTATTTTTCTTGGGTTGAACCTGTTCCTTCTTACTGTTCCTTCGTTCAGCTTTGTCTTTCTTCCATTCAATTTCCCATTGAGAGTAGTTTTTGATGTGGTGATCTGTATTTCCACACTTGTAACACCCCTCATTAGTTTGTTTTTTAGGAACCCTTGGTTTGTTGTAGCTTCCACCTCTTGAAGAAACCTTTGCTCTCATTAGGTGCTTCTTGAAGTCCTTTGTGATCATGGTCATTTCATCCTCCTCCAGATCAGCTTCTTCACTGATTCTGAATGCCAAACTCCTTTCCTTCTTGGGACCATCCATCTTCATGGTCTTCCTACTAAGTTCATAGGCAGTGATATTTCCAGTCAGCTCATCCAGCTTAAGAGTTGCAATGTTCTTAGATTCCTGAATGGTTGTAATTTTGCTTTCCCAAGAGACTGGAAAGACCCTTGTCAGAATTTTCTCAACCTTGTCTTCTTCAAGAATGACCCTTCCAAGAGACTTGAGTTCATTGGACGGTGTAGTGAACCTTGTATACATCTCTTGGATGGTCTCTCCTTCCTTCATGGTGAAATTCTCATATTGAGAATATAGTAGATTTCCTCTTGACTTCTTCACTTGAGGTGTTCCTTCATGAGACACTTGCAAAGTGTCCCAAACTTCTTTGGCAGTGGTACAGCTTTGAATTCTTCTATACTCGTCTGGACCGAGTCCACACACAAGCCACTTCTTGGCCTTAGCATTTTTCTCCCACTTTCTCAAATCCTCAGCAGTGCAATCAGCTCTAGTCTTTGGCACATCTACTCCTTCAGCAGTCTTCTTCATGATGGCTAAAGGACCGTCAGTGACTATGTCCCGTAGTTCATAGTCTTCTCCAATTAAGTGATCATTCATCCTATTCTTCCACCAGGAGTAGTACTGGCCATTAAAGAGTGGAGGCCTAACAGTTGATTGTCCTTCCCACTTCCCAGGTGGTGCACTCATCTTGATCTTTTCCTAAGGTGTTAGCCTCTTCAAGTATAACCCGCTCTGATACCAATTGATGTTTTATACATCAATACCACACAAGAGGGGGGGGGGGGGGATTTGTGTGGAGTCCAATTTTTGAGTGATGTCGTTATAGAAGGACCTGGTTCTTTTATGTGTTCCAACCCGTACTGTTGCAGAATAATAAATGCAGAAAAGTCTAACACAGAGATTTTTACGTGGTAAACACCCGGCTCAATAGGTGAAAAAAACCACGACCTACTACTCAGTAGGATTTTCTCCAAACACTTCACTACAACTATGAGCCAACAACATTTACAAAATAAACTCTTTTGTCAGCCTAAGGATTAACTCTAACCCTTATAACAACACACCACAGTTTGTTGTGACTACGTAAAGTTAAATCTAACTTGAATGCTACAACTCAAGTACCTAGTACAATTTGCTTTTAAGAAAGCTGAAAAAGGTACAATTTTAGACTATCAACTACAATAAACTAGACTAAAAGACAGATGGAACTGGTTCTTCTAGCTGGTTCAAGTAGCTCCAGATTCGCACTCTCAAATTTGGCTCGAACTGGTTGCAAAATTTCTTCCCGAATTTTTCTCTCAATTCTTGATAAATTTTTTTTTTTTGTGCGTCTATATACGATAAGAACAATCTGCAATTTATAGGAGTTAGTAGATAAGGGATTAACTAGAATCCTAATGCAACTCTTCCTTGGCAGAAGAGTTCAAGTCAAACTCAACTCCTAAATCCTTCCTTATCTTAGATTCTGTTCTTATCGAATAAGGAGTCCTTCTCCAATTTAGGTTTTGCAATATTTTCGATCAAAAGATATCTCAATTTTACCAGAATACATTTATCTCATGCTTGTGCATCTCATGTGCCTTTAACTCTGTTGGTCTATGTCACCTGTGATGGACCTGGTTCATCTCGGAGTTCCTTTGTCAATCTTCAAAACTATTTCCTTTCTTGGGCCAACACCCATAATGTGGAGAATGCAATGACACCCCTCGAGAAAACCCAGGGCGTCATCCGAAGCTAGTCCGCTGAAATCAGGTGGGTGGTACTTCTTGTACCTCTCAAGTCGGAGCTGCTCTGCCTCAGGAACATCTATCCTAGTCTCATGCTGAGCTAGAGCTGCTGGGGGCATAGGAATATACTCTGGAACCTGCCCAATATGAACCCTTTGCTCAGGAGTACGGGCTTCGGGAGTCTGTGTCCCTCCCCCGGCCTGGGATTTAGCTGGAGCTATCGGGAGTAATCCCGCCTGAGACAGAGTACTGAAGGGACTCAAGAACTAAGCCAATGTCTCCTGGAGGTTTGGAGTAATAGTAGGGACCTCATGTGCCCCTCCAACTATAGTTGTTGGGGGCTCATCTGCCTCTACTTTAGCCGATGCTCGGGCTGCACTGCGTGCTCGTCCTCTGCCATGGCCCCTGCCTCTGGTGGCTCTGACTGGGGGCTTGGGTGCCTGGTCATCAGTACGTCGGGTACGGGTACGAACCATCTACAAGCAAGAATAGAATAGAGTTTAAGAATTTGATGCAGTAACTAGCACGATAAGGACTTCCAAAGAATTTGATTGTTCTTAACAGTTACATAACCTCTCAAAGATAGATACGGACGTCTCTGCACCGATCCGCAAGACTCTAATAAATCGGCTTGTGACTTGTGACTCCTACGAACCTAGACGTGATGATACCAATTTGTCACAACCCGAATTACCCTCTGAATGGTCTCGTGACGGCACCTAGTCCCTACGACTAGGTAAGCCTAAAACTTGCGGAAAAGAAGGCAAAACAATAATAGAAACAATAAGGAAGAAGCAATACTATAAAAATTTTAGCCGCTCAGCATTTACAACTTTTACTTTCCCAAAACCCGGAACATCACAAAGTCACAAACTCTGAACTACTGTAGCTCTATACAAAGAAATAAGGAAAATGTATCTATATATCTCCTATATTTGTACTAGAGTAGGAAGGGTAATCGTGAGATCCTCCGGACGCGGCAGAATTACCTCGCGGTCTCATATGCAACTGTTAAGATGTGCCTAGCCACTGTACTGTGTGATGGTACCTTGATCTTCACATGGGGAAAAGATGAGCAGGAAAGGGCGTGAGTACTCCACATTCGGTACTCCGTAAGTGCCAAGCCTAACCCCAGTCAAGTAGTGACGAGGTCAGGTTGAGGCTCTACTGAGTTTTAAAACAAGTCAATATAAATTTAAAACAGTGAAATATAGATAAGCAATGATAAATAGGATTAATGAAACTGGAAGAATTAATAACAGAAAGAGATCCCTCGGCTCAGCACATCATACATCTCAACAGTAAATTTTCAATGCAGTACAAGGGGGAAGCTCTCGGATCTCAGTCCGTAGTCCTAATTTAAATATGCTATGCAGTACAGGGGGAAAACTCCCGGATCTCCATCCGTTGTCCCAATTTAAATATGCGTTTCATTACAGGGGGAAAGCTCCCTGATCACCGTCCGTAGTCCCAATTTAAATATGTAATGCAGTACAGGGGGAAAGCTCCCGGATCTCGGTCTGTAGTCCCAATTTAACTATGTAATGCAGTACAAGGGGAAAGCTCCCGGATCTCGATCCGTAGTCCAAATTTAAATATGCAATGCAGAAGTATGTCGGATACGGCTTAATTAAACAGTTTAGGGAAAAGCAACAGGAAAGAATAGAATAAAACTACCGAAACATGGTGCAACTAGTATCAAATAAGAGGGAATCAAGTAAGGACAGGTAGGCATGCTTATTCTTAAGCTAACTACTCAATTAAGACAGGAAACAATAATATAGGAATGAGAATTAGTGATTACATGGAAGGAAAAATGAAATTTTAGCAACAATGACCCGTGTACGCACTCGTCACCTCACGTACACGGCATACACGTAATAAAATCAGTATAAAATGCCTAAGGGGAAGTCCCCAACACAAATTTAGGCAAGCCACTTACCTTGATTGCGCTAATCAACTCAATACCACGCTCTTGCCACGAGTATCCGACTCCGGGTGGCCCAAATCTATTCAATTCGATTGCATAATGTAAATATCACTTCAAGGAAACAAAATAGCTAATTATTTCTAAGCTAATGCGCAAAATTAGGAAATTCGGCCAAAAAGTCCCCCGGGTCCACGTCTCGGAATCGGGTAAAATTTATATTTCCCGAACACCCATTCGCTCATGAACACACTCGAACAAGAATCAACAAAATCCGACGTCTAAATCTCCCTAAATCCTCATACTTCTACTTGGGGAAGTTTCATCCCAATTTCATGGTTTTTCATCCAATTTCATTGATTAGATTGAGGAAATTGATAGAGATTATTGATATACAAATTGATTAAGGTTAGAAACGTTACCTATGATTCTCCTCTTCAAATTCCACTGAAAATCGCCAAATCCCGAGCTCTCAATCGATTTTTGAGTTATGAATTTCAAACCCTCAGATTTTGGTATAACCAGCCCAGGTATTTTGCCCCTACGACACAGGGATCGCAACTGCGGTGCCGCACCTGTGGAAACACAATCGCAAGTGCGGAAACTCATTAAAAGACCTGGGGTCAGACCTGCGGTGGCTGGGTCACAGGCGCAGGTCTGCACCTGCGGATACTCTTCTGCGCCTGCGAGTCGGGCCAGCCTAAGCTACGTCCGCACCTGCGTGCACCCCCTTCGCACGTGCGTGTCCGCACCTACGGAAAAACCATCGCAGGTGCGAGACACCAGAACCAGAAATTGTTCAGCTGCTCTTAATGTTCCAAATTCACTTGTTGGGCATCCGAAACAACCCCGAGGCCCTCGGGACATCAACCAAACCTACCAACTGACCCTAATACTTTGTTCAAACTTGGTCGAGTCTTCAAAACACATCTCATAACATCAAAATCATCAATTATGCATAGATTCAAGCCTAAGAACTTATGAAATTTCTAGAATTCACATTTGATGCCGAAACACGTCAAAACTCATCCGAATGACCTCAAATTTTGCACACAGGTCACAATTGGCATTACGGACCTGTTGTCACTTTAAGAATTCCATTACGAGTCCGATATCAAATTTTCACCTATCGGCTGAAATCGCCGAAATTCTAACGTTCGCCAATTCAAGCCTAAATCTACAACCGAACTCGAAAACACATTCTGATCACACTCCTAACCCCAAAATCACCCAATGGAGCTAACAGAGTCGACGAAATTCCATTCTGGATCCGTCTTCACACAACTTTATCTATGGCCAGATTTCTAAAGCTAAATTCCACATTTATGGACTATGTGTCCAAAATCACTCCGGATTTCATCACTCAACACTCCGACAAGTTCCAATAACATAAATAGACATGGGAGAAGCAGTTATTAGGGGATCGGGGAGCTAACTCTCAAATGACTGACTGGGTCATTACATCCTCCCCCTCTTAAGAAAATTGTTCATCCTCGAACGAGTATAGAAACATACCTGAAGCTGTGAAAAGATGAGGGTACTGACTCCGCATATCCTGCTCGATCCCCCAAGTCGCCTCTTCGACTAGCTGACCCCTCCACTGAACCTTAACTGAGGCAATATTCTTCGATCTGAGCTTTCTGACCTGCCTGTCCAATATAGCCACAGGCTCCTCAACATATGATAGATCCTTGTCCAACTGGGCTGAGCTGAAATCCAAAACATGAATCGGGTCAACGTGATATTTCTAGAGCATGGAGACCTGTAACACCTGATGAACCCCTTCTAGGATGGGAGGCAGGGCTAGCTCATAAGTAACCTCCCCAACACGTCGCAACACCTCAAAAGGGCTAATAAATCTCGGACTCAGCTTGCCTTTCTTCCCGAACCTCATGATGCCCTTCATAGGCGATACCCAAAGCAAAACCCAATCACAAGCCATAAATTCCAAGTCACGAACCTTCCAGTCCGCATAACTCTTCTGCCTGGACTGAGCTGTGCGAAGTCTCTCCTGAATCACCTTCACCTTGTCCAGTGAATCCTGAACCAAGTTTGTACCCAAAAATCGGGCCTCGCCCGACTCAAACGTTCCCATGGGAGACCTGCACCACTTACCATACAAAGCCTCATACGGCGCCATCTGAATGTCGAACTGGTAGCTGTTTTTATAAGCAAACTCTACAAGAGGCAAGTATCGATCCCATGACCCTCCAAAATCTATCACACAGGCACGAAGAATATCCTCGAGAATCTGAATCGTGCGCTCGGACTGACCGTGCATCTAAGAGTGAAAAGTTGTACTCAACTCTACCCAGGTGCCTAACTCCTGCTGGACGGCTCTCCAGAACCGTGAAGTGAATTGTGTACCTCTGTTTGAAATAATGGATATTGGGATACCGTGGAGGCAGACAATCTCTCTGATATAAATCTCAGCCAACCTCCCAGATGAATATGTAGTCAGGACTGGAATGAAATGGGCTGATTTGGTCAGCCGGTCCATAATCACCCAAATAGCATCATGCTTCCTCAAAGTCCGAGGAAGTCCAACCACAAAGTCCATGGTGATCCGCTCTCACTTCCACTCTGGAAGCTTAATCTTTTGAAGTAACCCCCACGGTCTATGATGCTCACATTTGACTTGTTGACAGTTGAGACACTTAGCTACAAACTCCACTATATCCTTCTTCATCATTCGCCACCAATAGTGTTGTCTCATATCCTGGTACATCTTTGTGGTACCCGGATGGATGGAATACCGCGAACTATGGGCCTCCTCAAGAATCAACTCCTGAAGCCCATCTACGTTGGGTACGCAAATACGGCCCTGCATCCTCATCAGCCCATCATCACTTATGGTCACATCCCTAGCATCACCCCGCCAGACAGATCCTGAAGAACCAAAAGGTGGGGATCATCATACTGGCGCTCTCTGATGCGGTCATAAAGGGAAGATCGAGCAACCACACAAGCTAATACCCGGCAAGGCTCAGAAAGATTCAATCTCACAAACAGACTGGCTAAGGACTGAACATCTAAGTCTAGAGGCCTCTCAGCTGCATGGAGATATGCAAAACTCCCCAAACTCTACGCCCAGCAACTCAAGGCGTCGGACATCATATTGGCCTTCCCAGGGTGGTATAATATAGTGATATCATAGTCCTTTAGCAACGCCAACCACCTACGCTGGCGCAAATTTATATCCTTCTGCCTGAATATGTGCTGCAAACTCCGATGATCCATGAATATCTCACAGGGAACACCATATAAATAATGACGCCATATCTTCAGGGCGTGAACAATCGGTGCAAACTCGAGATCATGAACAAGGTAGTTTTTCTCATGCACCTTAAATTGCCTGGACGCGTAGGCAATCACCCTACTGTCCTGCATCAACACCGCTCTCAGGCAAATCCTCGAAGCATCACAATAGACTGTATAGTACCCTAAACCTGTGGGTAATACTAACACTGGGACTGTAGTCAGAGCTGTCTTGAGCTTCTGAAAGCTCTCCTCACACTCCTCAGTCCATATAAAAGGTGCACCATTCTGGGTCAGTCTTGTCATGGGTGCTGAAATGGATGAAAATCCCTCCACAAAATGGCGATAATAACCAGCCAAACCGAGGAAACTGCGGATCTCAGTAGCTGAGGACGGTCTGGGCCAACTCTATACCGCCTCCAAATTCTTCGGATCTACCTTGATCCCATTCGAAGACACCAAATGGCCTAGGAATGCCACAGAATCAAGCCAAAATTCACACTTAGAAAACTTGGCATACAACTTGTTCTCCCTCAATGTCTGAAGCACGGTCCTCAAGTGCTGCTCATGGTCCTCCTAGGACCGAAAATATACCCGAATGTCATCAATGAACACAATGACGAAAGTATCAAGATAAGGCCGAAATATGTTGTGCATCAGGTGCATGAAGGTTCCTGGGGCATTGGCCAGCCCAAATGACATAACAAGGAACTCATAGTGGCCATATCTAGTCCTGAAGGCAGTCTTCGGGATATCCGGCTCCCGAATCTTCAACTGATGATAAACCGAACGCAGATCAATCTTGGAGAACACCCTAGCACCCTGTAACTGGTCAAATAGATCATCAATGCGAGGCAATGGGTACCTGTTCTTCACTATCACCTTATTCAGCTACCGGTAGTCAATACACACACGCATCGAGCCATCCTTTTTCTTTACAAATAACATCGGAGCACCCCAAGGTGATACACTAGGCCTAATGAATCCCTTTCCAAGCAACTCCTGTAACTGCTCCTTCAACTCAGGAGGATCCATGCGATAGGGAGGAATGGAAATGGGTTGAGAGCCTAGCAACAAGTCAATGCCGAAATCAATGTCTCTATCGGGCGGCATACCCGAAAGATCAGCTGGAAATACATCAGGATAGTCCCTGAAAACTGGAACTGACTCAACTGTAGGGGTCTCAGCACTAACATCTCTCACATAAGCCAAATATGCATCACACCCCTTTTCAACCATCCGCTGAGCCTTAAGAAAATAAATGACTCGGCGGGGAGTATACTCTAAGGAACCTCTCCACTCTAACTTCAGTAATCCTGGAATAGCCAGTGTCACAATCTTGGCGTGACAATCAAGAATAGCATAATAGGGAAACAACCAGTCCATACCCAATATAACATCGAAATCTACCATACTGAGTATAATAAATAAGCTCTAGTCTCAAAATCAATGATAGCAATCAAACATGACCAGTATATGCAGTCCACAACAAGAGACTCTCCCATCAGAGTAGAAACATAAACGGGGGAACTCAAAGAATCCCGAGATATCCCCAGATGTGAAGCAAAATAAGAATACACATACGAATATATAGAGCCTGGGTCAAATAATACCGATGCATCCCTATGACAAACGGGAACAATACCTGTGATGATTGAATCTAAAGAAATGGCCTCTGATCGGGCCGGAAGAGCATAGTACCTGGCCTGGCCTCCCCCTCTAGGGCGACCTCGACCTCCCCGACCTCCTTCTCGAGGTGCCTGAAGTGGTGGGGTAGCAGTTGGGGCTGCAAAATAGCTGAGGGACCTGGTGGAAGACCTGGGCCTGATAAGTCTGAGGTGGTGCACCCCTCCTCGCTCTGGGGAAATCTCTGATCATATGACGAGGGTCACCACACTCAAAGCAACCCCTCGGAGGATGTAGAGGTCGCTGCTGACTCTGAACTGTCCTGCTGGACTAGCCAGTGATAGCACCTCGAGCAGGAGGCACTCTTGAGATACTGGTAGCGCATAGTAAGGCTCCTGAGGTGTAGGAGGAGCTGGAACACCACTGGCTGCTGGGAGAGCTGAATGAACGGGGCGACTCATAAAACCCCTACCATAGCGTGCTTCTGGTGCACGAGCTAACATAGTCTCAATCCTCCGGGCAATACTCACGGCCTGCTGGTAAGTAATATCGGTCTCCAGCTCTCTCTAGCCATGCTGGTCCGAATACTGGGGTGGTGATGCGATACTAAATTGCATAGTCTAGCATGTGATATACCTTACATTTGAAGTGCTTTAATGATAAAAATACACTTGTTAGGTGCTTAATGGAGTTTATTTCATGTGTAGGTGAATTGGAGATGGAAACGGAGCTAAAGGGATGCAAATACGTTGAAAATACGCAAAAGGAGACACTCGGGCGATAGCCGGGCATTTGCCCCCTAAAGCCGGCACCCCCTGGCATTAGGGGGGCGTTTTCCCCATAAGGCCAGGCACCCACAGGCGTTAGGGGG
>ML339907.1:0-103252 GCA_005239505.1 Nicotiana paniculata | reverse complement strand
CCAACATATCATCAATATAAACTTCCATCGTCTTTCCAAGATGTTCTTGGAACATTTTAGTCACTAACTTTTGATAGGTGGCTCCAACATTTCTCAAGCCAAAAGGCATAACTTTATAACACTAAGTCTCCCTGTATGTAATGAATGAAGTTTTTTCCTCATCTGAGGGATCCATTTTAATCTGATTATAACTAGAATATGCATCTAAAAAGCTTAATAATTCATGACATGTAGTGGATTAAATCATTTGATTTATATGTGGTAATGAGAATGAATCTTTGGGGCATGATTTATTTAAGTCAGTATAATCTACGCATACTCTCCATTTGCCATTCTTTTTAGGTACTACCACAGTGTTAGCTAGCCAGTTAGGGTATGTTACCTCTCGTATCGAACCAATCTTCAAGAGTTTATGTACCTCTCCGTCAATCACTTGGTTCTTGAATGGTCCTTGATTTCTTTTCTTCTGCTTAACAGATACGAAGGACAGATCTTCATTTAGTTTATGAGTCATCACTTCTAGTGGGATGCCTGTCATATCTGAGTGGGACCATGCAAAGCAGTCTGCGTTAGCCTTTAAATAATCAATTAACTTACCTCTTCGACCGGGGCCCAGCCTCGTGCCTATATACACTTTCTGTTCAGGCTTTTGTTCAGACAATGGAACAACTTCGAGCTCTTCCGTAGTTGTTTTGATGTGCTCATCTTCCTCCGATTCATGAATGACGCCCGATCTGGAATCTGTATCCGTGTGGTCTAATGAACCTTCCGTGGAAACTTGATTCACCTTCTCGTTAGTATTTTCTTTCGTACCTGTTTCAGCAATAATACCTTCCGTACCTATTTGGGTAGTAATTTCTTCCATGCCTGTTTGGGCGGTGTTACCTGCTCGGGAGATTCCCTTATCTTGTGATTCTTCCACCTATATTTTTGTTGTTGTAGTGTACCATGAAGTTTATATTTCTTGCGGTTTGCTGATCGCCTCTAATTTGTTGAATCCCTCATTCAGAGGGGAATTTAATTACCTGATGCGAGGTGGAGGGCATTGCTTTCATGTCGTGGATCCATGGCCTTCCCACGATTACGTTATAAGCCATGTCAGTATCGATGACTTGGAACCTGATACTTTTGATCACCCCTCAGCATAAGTGCTAAGCTCAATTTCTTCTTTTGTTATAACTGTGGAGTTATCAAACCCTGATATGGCTCGTGCCATTGGGATTACTTGATTCCCCAATAGCATTTCTTCCACGACTCTTAGAAAAATGATATTGACTGAACTACCTGGATCAATCAACACTCTTTTTACGTTAGTGTCATGAATAAGTAAAGATATTACCAGAGCATCGTTGTGAGGAAGCATTAATCCGCCGATATCTGCATCATCGAAGGTTATATCGTCCGCTTCCAGATTTTCACGAACCCGTTTTCCATGTGTAATTGTGAACTTTGTGGTCGTTTTGCAGACCACTCCATTTACTTCTTCACCTCCGTGTATCACGTTGACAGTTCATTTTGGAGAAGAAGGCTTTGGGGGCTCCTGCATGTTTCTCATATATGCATGTTTACCTTTATCACTAAATNTAAAGATATGATCCCCAATTCGGGTATTACCTCTAGGTCGTTCATCTTGATCTTTTCTGGATCTAGATGAGGATGAGACTACGTCTCTTCCTTGTGGTCTATAGTCTGACCTATTGTTTTCGAACCTGGGACGAATATCACGTCCCGAGGGTCCTAAGTAAGGATCGTACCTGTTTTCACCTGATCTTCTATATAGAATTCAGGACGTCTGGATATGGAATGATCTTCATCTCTTGAACGAGCAATGATATCGTCCTCTCTTATGAGTTTAGTACTATACATGTTATATACATCGTTCCATGTTGTACCGGGGAATTCTCTTAGACTTTCCTTAAGTCGTCTCGTGGCTTCTGAGCTCTTATCATTTAGGTTGCTTGCAAATGCCATGGCTGCCCAATTATCAGGTACCCTGGGTAATTGCATTCTTTCTCGTTGAAACCTGTCCACAAACTCACGGAGTAGTTCCGTGTCTCCTTGTTTTATTTTGAATATGTCTTCCATTCTTTTCTCAACTTTTTGTGTACCAGAGTGTGATTTTATAAATGAATCTGCAAGCTCAGCAAAAGAATCAATAGAATTTTCAGGGAGAAGAGAATACTAGGTTAGGGCTCCTTTGGTAAGTGTTTCCCCAATTTTTTTGGACAAGGACTGATTCAATCTCTTATTTTATTAAGTCGTTGCCTTTTACTCCGGTAGTGAAAGCAGTCACATGATCACGTGGGTCAGTTGTTCCATCATATTTGGGAACGTTAGGCATTTTAAACTTCTTGGGTATAGGTAAGGGAGCCGCACTTGGCTTCCAAGGTTGTTGAGAATACCTATCAACATCAATGCCTTTGATAATAGGCGGCACTCCAGGAATTTGTTCGATGCGATCGTTCTGCTCCTTCATCTGTTTCTGCATGGTTAGCAGTAAATTTTGTAATTCAAAGTTATTAGAGATACCTAGTCTCGCTTCGAGAGATTCATTAGGAGTATCTCCCCTTCCTGAGTTTTCCAACCCAGCTTGAGGATTTTCCATGGTGATGGTATTATTGGGGCGAGGTGTCGGTGGTGCTGGTAATGCTGCCGGTAATCCCCTCGTAAATTCTTGCAAAGCTTGGCTTACATACTCTGCAATCATTTGTTTTACTTGATCTTGTTCCACTGTTTGATCATTATTATCATTGTTGTTATTGGATCTTTCTGGGGATTGTTCCCTTGAACCACGTGGGGTTCTTGAAGGTGATGGAACTGGGGTTCAATTCCTTTGCTGGTTGTTGTTGTTGGAGTTCGACATAGTTCAGAGGATATCGCTTGAAAAGCAAACAAAGATTATCAGATTCCCGGTAACGGAACCAATTGTTTAACGAAAGAATTAGATCCTTTGACTAAAGTTATTTCTAGGATGAACACGGGTTACTGATAATCAAGGAAATAGAGAAAAATGAATAATAGACAATATTGCAGGAATATAGTAAAGCAAAGTAGATTGTATTCGAGAATCAGATGCCTTTACAAGCTGTATTCCCCTCCCTTATATAGGAGATTCCTTGATATAACGTACAACTCATGCTATGAAAATGACTAATTATGACATTAATGGGGTGTTACAAAGGATAACAATAATTGAGGTACGGTTACATAACGTACGAGTAATCAATTGTGGGTTCTTGAATCTGTCCGTAGCTTTGTCCAGATTCATTTTGACTGTATCTCTTCCCTGTCTTGATCATGTTCAGTTTCCCGTGGCTGATGAGCTCGAGGGTTTATTGAATCGTTCCTCTTTGTTCCGTACCTCTTCAAAGAATCACATCCAGCTGTCGCGTTCTCCTGTGTCCACATAACTGGCTGGGTTTTCAAGAGTAGACTTACATGTGAAACTCTTTTTTACCAATACAGTAAGGTCTGCGTACACTCTACCTTTCCCAGGCCGCGCCGGTAAAATTTTACTGGGTTGTTGTTGTTGTTGTAATAAATCTTTAATATCTTAAGTAAATTTTAATTTTATTTTATATTTTAACTTTCTCCAAATATAAATAGTATCCCAATTTACGTCTTTCTATATGTTTTATTTTTTTCTATTATAATTTTAATTAATTTTTTACCTCAATATTTCAAGCTAATATAAAAAAAAATTTATGGGTGGATCAATACAGATATAGATACAAATACTTATAAATATAAATTTAAATGTGGATATATATATATATATTAGATTTGTCTAAGATTTATTTATATTAAGTATAAGATTTATTAGACTACTTCCATTAATTATGTTTCCATTTATAATTCAAATTTTTAACGTTGTCTTAAAATTGCCAAGTGGCTTCTTTTTAGCTTGTCACTTGGCTTAACCACATGCTTCACTACCTTCCTTTTAATATAATATAAATATTTTAAGGATAAAATAGTACAAAAAAATTGGTCAAACTTAAAGTGCTTATAAGCTAAAAATTCATAAGGTGTGGGTGATTAGTTTATGGCTTATTTTTGACTTATAAGCACTTGGCTTATAAGCACTTTTAACTTTAGCAAATGCGTAAATAAGACGAAAGTTCTTATAAGCTAGTTTTACCAGCTTATAAGCTTAGCCAAACACACTCTAAGACATAGAGGGTGTTTGGCTAAGCTTATGAGCTGATCAAACTAGCTTATAAGCCCCTTTTGGCTTATCTCACGTTTGGTAAATACCCAAAGTGCTTATAAGAGAAGTGCTCATAAGCTAAAATCAGCAATAAGTTATAAGTTGGTCACCCCAACTCATGACTTTTTAGCTTATTAGCACTTTAGTTTGACCAATGACTTATTTAGATTAAAAGCACTTAAAATAAGCCAATACAAACAGGCTCCAAGGCTTTTACTAGTTTATCCTTAGTAATATTTTCTAATTCATAAAATATTTTTCCCAAAATAAATTTTCTAACTTTCTTTTCGTTCCATATTCGTTGTTCATCTTTTTCTTTACAAAGAGACTTTTTAATTCATAGTCTTTTGTAAAGTTTTTAAGGATATTTTAGTCATTTTAATAAAAGAACAACTTATTAGCACTTTTCTACCAAACACATCAACTGCTTATTATAAGTTTCAGCACGTCTATCCAAACATGTAAATGATTATTTAAAAAAGGAATTTTTTCATTCCTAAACACTATTTGAAACTTTATTATCCTTAATGTTCATGTTTAGTTAATTACCCGGTATAAACAAGTTTTGTTTATAAAATATATACAATCCACCTTAAAAGGATCCCAAATCCATTATTTGTGCATTCAATTAAGGGATTTAGTTACACCATTTTCTTTTTTCCTCTCCTTTTTCCCCTTTCTCTCCTGATCTTCCACTCACACTATTCAATTACCCTAAGGCAGAAACTCCTCTTTTTGTGGACAAAATAAATTGTGGATGTACCAAAGCCATCTGCATTGGTACATTTTGTGGATGCAAAAAAAAAATTACTTATGAATTCATCTGCATTAATACTACTGCTTTCTAACTTTGAAATAAATTTTTTTTACATTATGGCTTTGACCAACCTAACTTTAATCGATTCCCAGTCCAAGTTTCCTCCGGATGTAGAAGCAAATTTATTAATTAGCATATTTAGTACTTGCTGACGAAGATTCAGAAGATATGGATACTCTTTGCTGGGGAATATGCTAGCACAACAATATAACAAAGCTCCAATTTCCTCAGGACAGAGTTTTGAAAGTTGTTCATAATTCAGCAAAGATGATTATATATAACTACAATATCATACCACTTAAATATAATTTTTATACAGTATGTCTTTTGTATATTTTGTATTTGATTTATACACAGTAAAAACTCCTGATAGTACATCCAATTATGCTTCTCTATTTGTACTTGTTTACATTGATACAAGGGGGCCTTACCATACCCAAACTTATTCTGGTGCTAAATATTTTTTGACAATTGTAGATGACTTTAGTAGGGAAACTTGGACACATTTGATGAGTTCCAAGAGAAATTCTTTTACTTTACTTAAGCCTTTATTGCCATGGTCAAAACACAATTTAATCTCTCTGTACAAACAATCAGAAGTGATAGTGCCGTGGAGCTTGGCTCTTGAAACATAGCCTGCCAATTCTTTTATGATAATGGGATCCTACATCAGACTACATGCCCTCACACACCACAATAGAATAAGGTTGTTGAAAGAAAACATAGACACGTGTTGGAAACATCAAGAGCTTTATTGTTCCAATCCAAACTTTCAACAAAATTTTTGGGGACTTTGTTTTAACAGCCACTTATTTTATAAATAGATTTCCTTCCTCTATTTTATCTAACAAAACCCCATTTAAAATTCTATATGGAAAATTACCCTCTTATAATCATTTAAAAACTTTTGGTTGCCTATGTTATACAAGTGCGCCCAAATGTCATAGTGATAATTTTCAACCTAGGGCTGTCCTTTTTGTATTTATTGGTTATCCTTTTGGCAAAAAAGGTACAAGCTTTACAACTTAGAAAACAAATCTATTCTTGTCTCTAGAGATGTACTCTTCCATGAGTCTATCTTTCCCCTCAATCTCAATTCTCCTTCCTTTTCCTCTCCTTCCTCTCATTTTCCTCCCGATTTCCCTCCTTATTCTGATGAATCTGCATTTAATTTCTTTCTGCTCCTCCTTCTCCTTCTCTTCCATTTCCATCTTCTCTTTCTTATCCTACTCCTATTTCACCTGCTCCTGCACCAACTCATGTTTTTCCTCTACCTGTTGTCAGAAAGTCTATTAGAAGTCATCACCTCCCTTCTCATCTTCAAAACTATGTGGTTCAACTTTCTCCTTCTATTTCCTTCTCCTTTACTACCTCCACTTATGTTTCTCAATCTACAACATTTGAGCCTCACTCTTATGCTCAGGATGATGCTAATCCAGCTTGGCAGGAAGCGATGAGGAAAGAGTTTGAGGCATTGAAAGCTAATGGGACTTAGGATATTGTCGAACTACCCAAAGGTAAAAGGACAATTGGTTCTAAATGAGTATACAATATCAAAAAAAGCTGATGTAATATGAAAAGATACAAAGTTAGGTTGGTCATAAAGGGAGATACACAAATAGAGGGTATTGACTTTCATGAAATATTTTCTCTTGTAGTAAAAATGTGTACTATTAGATGTCTTATAGCTTATGCAGTTAAACAGAAATGGTCTTTGTTCCAATTGGATGTCAATAATGCCTTTTTGCATGGTGATTTGGATGAAGAAGTATACATGAAACTCCCCCAAGGGTTGTGTGTTGATTCTGAATCTCCTAGTCATAATTTGGTGTATAAGTTGAATAAGTCTTTGTATGGTTTGTGACAGGCTTCTCGACAATAGTATGCTAAATTGTCCCATGCACTTTGCTCTAGAGGTTATAGCCATTCTTTAAATGACTACTCCCTGTTTATCAAGAAATCACCTCACTCTAATGTGTTTCTAGCTGTATATGTTGTTGATCTCATTCTAATAGGGGATAATATGCTTGAAATTACTGCCTTGAAAAGTTTTCTGGATGACCAATTTCGAATAAAGGATCTCGGGCTTCTTTATTATTTCTTGGGTATTCAGATTCATTATCATTCTTCTGGTGTTTTGTTACATCAACAAAAGTTCATTACTGATTTACTTGATGATTTTGACTGTTCTGTTGTGTCTTCTATTGCATGGCCATTGGATTTGACTCTTAAGTTGCACTCTGATGTTGGTGATCCTTTGCCCAGACCTAATAGATATCGAAGCCTAATTGGGAAGCTTAACTTTTTTACCCAAACTTGCCCTGACATTTTCTTTGTTATCACCTTAGTCAGTTTCTCCAAACACCTAGAGTCCCTCACATGCTTGCAGCTTTACATGTTTTACGATACTTAAAGGGAACTTCTGGTGTTGGTCTCTTTCTTAATGATTTTGCTGATTATTCTTTGGTTGGCTATCGTGATAGTGATTGGGTTGTATGCCCTGATTCTCGCCGCTCTGTTAGTGGTTTTGGTGTGCTCTTGGGTGGTAGTTTTATTAGTTGAAAGTCTAAGAAACAACATGTGGTTTCCTTATCCTCCGCTGAGGTTGAATATAGGGCCATGATCAAAATTGTTGTTGAGTTGTCTTGGTTGGTCTGTTTGTTGTCTGACTTGCGCTTGCAAGCCTATACTCCTCTCCTGTTTTATGATTGAATCAAAGATACCTCCAACACTATATGCTGGAGAGTGTAGTTTTGACATATCTAACGACAAAATTCCAGCTTTTTATTCAGGATAGTAGGTGAATCTTAAACATTTAGATATATTCTTGGTGTTTGAATCATAGTATAATATTCTTGAAGTTTGTAAGTTTTATATATCAATTTAGAAAGGTCCAACATATTATACTGGATGTTTTGTTCTTATAATTCATCTGCCATCACTTTAATTGTGTTTTTTTTAATGAACTAGACATTGTCGGTGTTTAGTGACAGCGTAAAGTATTGGAAATTAAATTACATTTATATATTATATAATCAAGCACATAATAAACATTTTCATATAAAATTTATAATAATATATAACAATGTAGATATTATTAGTTATAAACTGAATTACAAACGAGAAGAATCGTAGATTAACGCATTGAGAAGAATCAGAAGAATAATTGTGAGAGCTTACTTCAATCTGTAGATTGACGCCGCGAGATTCTGCTGAAATAGAGTATGAGGTTATGTCACATAAATTTTATAAATAGAGTAGGGGTATTTTTGTCAACAAATTGTTCCGTGCTAATTTAGTGGCTAAATATAGTTGACTTTTGATTATGTGGCTAAATTTGATTGACCAGGCATACAAATAGCTAGTTATAAATTTTTCGCCTACAATTTATATATCTATTCTAGTGTTAAATTTGCACATCAAATCAGATGGAGTTGATGATTTTGAGAGCATTTGCATCTATACTCGTTTTTTGTGTCACGTTTTAACTTGTGCCCGCTTTGCAAAAAATTTGCAAGTGTACCCGCTTTTTCGCATAACTTCAGCATACGAGGCTGAAGTAGCAAAGGCAATCACGCAAAACTTCAGCATTCTAGTAGACGTGCCTGAAGTAGCAAGTGTGCTGAAGTTTTTGTTTGTAATTGATGAACTTAAGCATAGGAGCTGAAGTTTTGTTCTCTATCTGCTGAAGTTTTTGTTTAACTTTTGTACGTCTTAACGCAAAACTTTTGTTTGTAATTGCTGAAATTTTTGTTTTTGTAATTTGTTTTGTAACTGGCGATATCTATTTGCTGAAGTTTTTGTTTAACTTGTGCACGTCTTAACGCAAAGCTTTTGTTTGTAATTGCTAAAGTTTTTATTTTTGTAACTGACGAACTTCAACTTTAGAGCTGAAGTTTTTGTTTTGTAACTGGCGAACTTCAGCTCTAGAGCCAAAGTTTTTATTTTTGTAACTGACGAACTTCAGCTCTAGAGCTGAAGTTTTTATTTTGTAACTGGTGAACTTCAGCTCTGATAAACATATTATGACAATCATCCCATGAACTGAAATTCCATAACAGCACCAACAGCAGTAGAAGAAAGAAGAAGAAAACGAAGGAGGAGAAAAAAGGGAGCTGAAATTATTTAAAAAGTGAGTACAAGTTAAAAATTTAAAAAAAAAGGATATAGATTAAATGAGGGCGACCAAATAGGACGCCCCATTTTACTGAATTTTGTACATGGCAGTAAACTTTAGAAAAGGCTAATCATCATTATCATATGGAAATTGAGTTTTGTACTACCGAATTATCTTTAGCCAAGACTTGCAAATATGTTCTTTCATCATTTTAAATGTGAGAATATTATTAGTCCTGCTTGGCTCTGACAATGACCAGACGACCCTTCAATAAGCAAAATGCGACAAACATATTAAAACGGAAGAGGCAAAAGTAACTTAAGTGCTGGGGGATATAGTAAAAGAATAGTACGGCTGAATTTGACACAAATATTGCTCAAGAGATTTTGGTATAAACATCTTCCTGTAATTTAAACAGAATTACAAATTAGAAAAACATTCTGCACTAAAGCTAGAAAGCTAACATTGCAAAGGAGTTAGCACAATATTTCCACCACAATAGCCGTGATCCAATAGCCAGGCAAACTTTCTTTAATACTCTAGAAGTGCACACAGCTGGACATTTTGACGAATTTACAAACATTGACACAGAAAAATGCAGTATATAGAATCAGTAAGACACGTTTCTCACTGGCACAAAAAAAAATCATCTACTTCCATTTTACATTTCTGGATCACAATGACTAGCATTCACCTGCCCTGCACTACAGCTCCTGATTTTCTGTAGACTGTAGGCAACCTAATAAGACCAAACTCTTTTTTTCTGAAAGTTATGCTGCTACTTTTGGAAGTCTAATGCCGAATCCATGCTTTGCTTTCTCAACACTGAAAAAGAAGTATTTAGTCAGCATAACGTGAAATCAAATTATAATTCAAAATGTCTTATGATTATGCGAAACGGCTAACATCATAACAAAATGGGAGCACTGCTCTTTGAAAATGGCAACAGCAAGAGTAAAACTGGGCATATTCAAGGGCTTAGTGACGTTTGTGAAGTGGTATAAAAGAAACATTCAAGCTTCATGCTAGCTAATTATGTCAATAGTTTCATATCATTTTCTTCACGGCACTAGTGAAACTCCGGAATAGCAGAAACCTATCTTTTAGGTTGATGAATGTCAGGACAAGTTGAGCCATATCAAGAAGACGACCTAAGCATGTGCCATGACAGTGAAGGATGAACTGCTAAGCTTTGGTTTCTTGCAAAGCCTCATTCATCAAGTATGAAAGGTCGAAGCAAGAATAAGGAGCAAAGAGCAAGACTACAAGTGATAGTAGCAGCTTTATTCTAAGCAACACTGTATCAGGTTGTTAAAGGTCTAGAATAAGAGAGTACTTCAGCTCATTTATCTTAACCATCCACCACAACTGTAGGGTGAATGGAAGGATGTGTGTGAGCGTATTTGTGTTGCCAATGAATTGGTATGTAATTTTTCAAAGGCGTGTGTTAGTGTATGATAGCTAACACAAATAGGCTAGGGGTGATTTCACCAACAGAAAGAGCAACATGAGCCTTCACGGAGCAATATGAACATTTATTTTATCAAGAGAAAGAATTATTAAAAAAACTAAACCACTATAGAATTAATACAGAAAGAGCAACATGAGCCTTCACGGAGCAATATGAACAATTCCCACTAGCTACAAAAAAATTTTTTGAACCCCCTTCATGGAGATCTTGCCTCCGCCACCGAATGTCCCAATACTTACCAGTAATGTCCAGCATGCTTTTCTGCCTCTTTAATCAACCTATCTGGTATAAGATGCCCGTTAACTGTAGTATTGGCTTTTTCCTCTTCCGCAGAATGATCAAATCGGCTGAATTCTTTAAAGCTCTTCTTTATGATGCCAGAGAAAAATGATTCTTAAGTGGCTTTCAGCTGGCCTCCTTCTTTACTAGATCCACCAGACTCTAAAGACGAGCCAGTGTTAAAGCTAGATATCGAGTTTAACGAGTAGGATAGGTTACTTAACCAACCAAGAGACATTTTCAGAAATGCATTTTCCTAATCGAACAAGCCTAGTGTGAGCATGAACATCCAAACCACCAGTGATGACAGCCTTTAGAAAATTCATTTAAAGCACCATAAATATCTATATCTACACAAAAGTAAATTCTGAAAGCCTACCCAAGTAACTATAGAAATTGTTACCAAATAAGGAGGCAATAATATCAAACTGTGAAGATATATATGTAGTCACTACCTGCAGTTGACGTGCTGACCTCACTAACAACGTTCAGAATGTTGCATATGGCTTCCCTTTAAGTTCTGTCATCAGTCAACTCTTTCACTTTTGGGGGAATACTAGAAATGGACCCCAAAAATTTTCGCCAATTCTTCGATGTTCTGTTATATATATATATATATATATATATATATATATATATATATATATATATATATTTTTTACACTTGCACATATAGTCCGTGTTGTCAGAAGCCCATTTGAGACGCACTTGAGCCCTGAAGCTCAGAGAAGTTCAGGGCAGGCGCTTCGCCTCACTTAGGCTGCGCTTTAGTGTAGACAAGACAACTAAGGCGTGCACCTCATTGCCCATTTGTTCTATCTTGAATAGAGCGATACTAAGCAATAAATATGATTGTCAAAAGATATATTAATTATTAAGGAAATCATTATGAATGAAGTTGTTATTGTTTCCTTGTATTACAAACATGTTTTTATTTTTTTCCTTGTTGCGCCTTTTTAACTAATGCCCACAATTTAGTTGCGCTTTGCGCTTAAAACCCCAAAAGACTTGGAGCTCTTTTTAACACTTTTCACCTTTGACAACATTACATATAGTTGGCAATGGAAGCAAAGGATCCATATGTCAGCAATCTTTTTGCTGATGTTTAACAATCTCTAAAGAGCAGAAAAATAGAGGAGTCATATCATGAGACAACTAGTTAGGGATTAAGACTTAGTTAATTTATTGATTGTACATTCAGTTAATGATTATTCATGCAATTTGTAGGTCGCACTTGACAATCTTAGAGTTGCAATACCAGATTTTCCATTCCGCTTCTTGAGAAGTGCATTCTTAGTTAAAATAGCAAAGCGAACATAAGCTCGCACTTAATGTAAAGATGAAGGACATGATTAGCAGAGATGTTTCTGCTAATACCTAGATGGTGTGATGCAAGTGACAGTCATGATAGTTAAATAATCTGGAACAAATTCAGACAGCAGACATGATGCTAAAGCCAAAAGGCCTATATGCTTAGCTCCTTTAGCTCACTTCCAGGGTTAACAAAAAGTCAAAGTGGTAAGAGCAGCAAGAACTGAGTATGAATGAACTTATGAACGACAAAAACTATGTGACCAGGGGTCGAAATCATTGATGGGCTCAAAGTTAAACATCTGAGATTTTCTATTTTCTCTGTTTCTTTTTTTCTTTTTCCTGAACAACATTGGAGGGTTCATTTAGTATAATTATAATGTGAATATCAAGATCCCCATCAAAAGTCAAAACCTTCAGCTGCGCACTAATGGCACTTAATGAGAAGCATACCAGCTAAGTCAAAAGTTGTTCGTCAACATTTAGTTTAAAAAAAACGAATGGAGTGGAGAGAAAGAAAAAGAACATAAGAGTCAGTAGCCCCAGCTCTTCTCCGATGCATAATCACAAATGCTATCAGAGGCAAGAAGACAGCAGCTAGCATAGGATAAAAGCTACCACTTCACTTCTTCCAACTCTTCAAGACAGAATGAGCACAAATCTCACCATCAAAACTACCCACAGAATTATTAATCTTCATGATCTCAACCCCATTCAGAATGGCATCTACAGCACGTGGCAGACTCATATTCGATGGCCCAATACTCAATGTCAAAATACCAGAACTATCTCCATCAACTACAACATCAGCATAGAAAGGGGAGCATCCCATTTGTAACTGACATGAGATCCAAGTTTTCATAGGCCAATTTGTCGTTCACATACACATTAAAAAATAGCATCCCACGCACAATACTAGCTATATCACAGAAGTGCATCCTAACCAAGTACTTATACCCTCCAATCACCGGAAATGTCCATGTCATATTCAACTCAGAGACTATAAATCACCCGAACTCCTAATAACTCTAGCAGAATTATAAACATTATCAGGACCAACCTCTCTACTTTCCCCACGGGAAGGTTAAACACTATCAGAATTATAAACAGTATCAAGGTTGCATGAGATTATCTCCTCCACCGACGGGAAGGTTTCATCCTCAATGGTAGCAGGAACGCTCTCCCCATAGAAGGGGAACACCACTGCCAAGGGAGCAACAAGACTCCCCTCTCCAACCTCTGAAAGAACGTTAGACATGATTCAACGTAAGGAAGGAGAATAATAAATGGGACAATTTGATTGGTGTAAATGGGATTGCTTCCATCTCCGTGGATGATCACTTCCTGATGGTTCCATTCAAATTTTACAGCCTTGTGCAAAGTGGATGCAACAGCCCTAGCGGCATGTATCCAAGGTCGTCCCAACAACAGATTGTAGGAGGCGGAGGAATCAAAAATAATATTATTTTGAAAAATAAATGATCCAAGATCGAAGAACACTTATTAAAACAAGGTTATCTAACAGAACTGTTTAGTGAAAAAGGTAAACATGCATATATGAAGAATAAGCAGAAGACCCCAAAGCCACCATCTCCGAAGAGAACTGTAAACGTGATCAATGGAGGAGATGAGGTAAATGGCGTAACTTATACTTCAGCAAGAAGGATGACCAAGTTCACAGTGACCCACGGGAAACGGACTCGTGAAACTTTGGAGGCTGACAACATCTCATTCGATGACTTAGATGTTGATGGATTACTGCTTCCACATAACGACACACTGGTAATATCTCTACTTATACATGACACTAACGTGAAAAGAGTATTGATTGATCCAGGTAGCTCGGTAAATATCATTTTGCTGAGGGTTGTGGAAGAGATGTTAATGGGGGACCGTGTAATTCCAAAAGCACGTTCCTTGTCCAGATTTGACAACTCTACTGTCATAACAAAAGGAGAAATTGAGCTTAATACCTATGAAGAAGGCGTCGTCAAGGAAATGAAATTTCAAGTTATAGATACATATATGGCTTATAATGTAATCACGGGGAGACCATGGATCCATGACATGGATACAGTACCATCCCCCCTGCATCAGGTAATCAAATTCCCTTCCAGATGGGGAATCCAGCAAATTCAAGGTGATCAGCAAACTTCAAGAAACATCAACTCAGTGATGCATTCCAATAAAAAAGAAATAGCGGAGGAATCAAAAGACGAGGGAGCAACTCGAACAGACACGGAAGAAAATGATAAAGACACGGTAAATCAAATCACCACAGATGTCACATCAAGACATACAGGCATGGATTCCAGACCTGATGTTATTCAAAAACCAGAAGAGAATGAAAATATCAAGACAACGACTGAGGAGCTCGAAGCTGTTCCACTGTTGGAGCTTAAGCCTGAGCACAAAATCCACATAGGAGCAAGGCTAAGACCGACCAGAAGAGGTAAGTTAATTGAATATTTAAAAGTTAACACATATTTTTTTGCTTGGTCCTATTCAGATATGATAGGTATACCCCCAGAAGTGATGATTCACAAACTAAATGAAGACCCATCCTTTGTACCTGTCAAGAAAAAGAAAAGAAAGCCGGGATCGTTCAAGAATCAAGTGATCGATGAAGAGGTACAGAAACTCTTAAAAATCAGTTCAATACATGAGGTAAAATATCCTATTTGGTTAGCTAATACCGTAGTGGTACCTAAAAATAATAGTAAATGGAGAGTATGCGTAGATTATACGGATCTAAATAAAGCATGCTCAAAAGACTCATTTCCATTACCTCACATAGATCAAATGATTGATGCCACTACAGATCATGAATTATTAATCTTTCTAAATGCATATTCTGGTTACAATCAGATTAAAATGGACCCCTCAGACGAGGAAAAAACCTCCTTTATTACAAACATGGGACTTATTGTTACAGAGTTATGCCTTTTGGCTTGAAAAATGTTGGAGCCACATATCAAAGGCTAGTGACCAAGATGTTCCAGGAACATCTGGGGAAAACAATGGAGGTGTACATTGATGACATGTTGGTAAAGTCAACAAACGCAGAAGATCATTTCCAACATCTCTCGACTACTTTCGAGATCCTCCACAAGTATAACATGAAGTTAAATCCAGAAAAATGCGCCTTTGGCGTCGAATCAGGTAAATTTTTGGGTTTTCTCGTATAAAATAGAGGCATTGAAGTAAATCCTGCTCAAATTAAAGTTGTTGAAGAAATACCTGATGTACTAACGAGCAAAAAAGAAGTTCAAAGATTAACAGGTAGGATTGCAGCTTTAAGAAGATTCATCTCCAGATCTTCAGAGAAGAGTTTTAAATTCTTCTCAGTACTAAAGAAGCAGAATCAGTTTGAATGGACTGAAGAATGTCAACAAAGTCTTAAACACTTGAAGGCTTATCTATCGAATCCCCCACTACTATCTAAACCAAAGGAAGGGGAAATGTTATACATTTATCTTGCTGTGGCAGAAATAGCCGTAAGTGCAGTCCTGGTAAGGGAGGACAAAGGTAAGCAATCTCCTATCTACTATGTAAGTAAGTACTTACTAGATGCTGAAACTAGATATCCTCATCTAGAAAAATTAGCCTTGGCTCTAATCATGGCAGCTAGAAAGTTAAGACCGTACTTTCAGTGTCACCCAATTACTGTTGTAACTTCATATCCTTTGAGAAATATTTTGCATAAGCAAGAACTGTCAGGTAGACTGGCTAAATGGGCAATAGAACTAAGCGAATATGGCATAGTCTATCAACCTAGGACTGCAATAAAGTCTCAGGTTTTAGCCGATTTTGTCGCAGATTTTAACACTAGCTTAATTCCTGAAGTAGAAAAAGAGTTACAAATCTTTACCGGAGCTAATCCAGGAATATGGAGTCTATTCACCGACGGCTCTCCTAATATCAAAGGAGCCGGGTTGGGAATTGTTTTAATACCACCTTCGGGTGAAAAGATAAGGCAAGCTATTAAATGTTATCCCATTACTAACAATGAAGCAGAGTACAAAGTTGTCATTGCAGGACTCGAATTAGCACGAGAACTCTCAATTGCTAGAGAGACTCGAATGCAATAGTATCTGGAAAAGACAGGAGTCCTGGTGCAGCAGTTCCAGTCATGGAAGATTATGCAAGTACCTAGAGAGGAAAACGCAGAAGCAGATGCGTTAGGTAATCTTGCAGCAGTTACAGATGTAACGAATAAAGACAATGCTATTGTGATACATTTATTTCATTCAGCAATTGACCAGGACAATAATGAGGTAACATTTAATAATCTAACCTGGGATTGGAAAAACGAAATTGTAAATTTTTTGCAGAATGGTACCGTGCCTAAAGATAAGAAAGAAGCTCAAGCACTTCACCCAAAAGCTGCACGGTACTGCCTAGTTCGTGACACTATGAATCGCAAAATGTTTGGAGGTCCCCTAGCAAGGTGCCTTGGACCAAACCAAACTGAGTACGTGATGGAAGAAGTACACGAAGGACATTGTGGGAACCAGGCATGTGCAAGATCCTTAGTCAAAACCCTAATTAGAGTAGGGTACTATTGGCCTAAGGTGGAAGAAGAAGCTGAAAATTTTGTAGCCAAATGCGATAAATGTCAGCGATATGCTAACAATATGCATCAGCCCGCAGAATTACTACACCCGGTTGTATCACCTTGGCCATTTATGAAATGGGAAATGGATATAGTAGGACCTCTACCCCCAGCCAGAGGAAAGATACGATTTTTACTTGTATTAACATATTATTTCTCAAAATGGGTAGAGGCAGATGCTTTTAAACAGGTGCGAGAAAAAGAAGTGAAAAGTTTCATATGGCAAAACATCATATGCCGTTTTGGTGTACCAAAGGAAATTGTATGTGACAATGGCCCCCAATTCATAGGCTCTCAAATCACAGAATTCTTCCAAAGCTAGAAAATCAAACGAATCACTTCTTCACCATATCATCCCATGGCTAACGGGCAAGCTAAGTCAACAAATAAAATCATTATTAACAATCTGAAGAAACGATTGGAAAAAGCTAAAGGAAATTGGCCTGAAGAATTACGGCAGTATTATGGGCTTATATAACTATTGCAAAGACAGACACAGGAGAAACCCCATTCTCGCTTGTATACTGCTCATAAGCTCTAATACCAGTAGAAATTGGTGAACCGAGCATGAGATTAACAACAGCAACAGAAGAAACAAACAATGATGAGTTGAGAACAAATCTGGATTTACTCGAACAAAGGAGAGAAGCTGCTTTAATACGCATGGAAACTCAAAAGAAAATCATAGAGTGATATTACAACAGAAAAGCTCACCTCAGATATTTCAAAATTGGTGACTACGTCCTTAAGAAAGTCTTTCAATCACCAAAGGAGGCTGGATCAGGAAAGTTAAATCCAAATTGGAAAGGACCCTACAAAGTGCGTGGTATTGCTGGAAAAGGAGCCTATGAGTTGGAAACCATGGATGGCAGAATTTTACCAACAAGTTGGAATGCTGTTCACTTGAAGAAATATTACTTCTAAGGAAAAGTAATACCCACGATCAGGTATCAATACGTTCAATTTTATTTAGTACAGTTAAAATTATACTAACTATTTTAAATGATAAGCAAAAAGCTAACCCATAACCAGATGATGATATTAGACCTGAATAGACACGAGAGAAAAAAACTAAATTACCGGTCTAGGGTTACAACTTTTTGATGGACGTTTCAAAGGGTTAAGAAGTCATCATCTAAACTATATACCTTCGAGTCCCATTTGTTTTTCCTTTTCAGGAAAAGAACCACAGAAAGGAATAGTCAAGTGCTCGAGATTTCATTCTTCAAAGCTCAAACACTTGGGGGACTATACAGTATGGAAGAGGCAAAGAAGATTATCAAAAGAGTCCAAGTTCAAGCCTGAAGATCCATTTTTCCCAACAAATCAAAAGTTACGAGCAGAATCAAAGAGCCAAAGACAAAAACACAAAGCCTGATTCAGAAACCTACAAAGAAAATACTCATAAATATAAACGAATGTTTAGGTTAAAGGCAGAATTTAGTTATGGGAAGAAATTCATACCCCAGTTACGGGAAGAAATTCATACCCCCGTGTTTATTCAAAACCTGTTGTAAATGAAAACAATTACGAAAGAGTCATAGACGATGCTCAAACACATGTAAAATGTTACGAAAGTTTGAACAATATAAAAACATTCTGTAAAACATTATTCGGAATAAACATGTGAATTCCTATCTCTCTTTTGTATGTTTATACCATTATGAAGTTGGGACGTCTTCTTCATTAAGTGTCGTTAAGAAAAGGGCCCTCTTTTATAAATCGTGCTTATTTAAAAAGACACGAAATGCTGAAGCTTTTAATGCAAAATTAAGTATCAAAGGGGTAAAACAAAAACCCAAACGTAAATCATGCAAATAGTTAAGAGTAAAATGAAAACTCGAAAAAACACAAGTCATGCTAAGAAATGTAAATATTAATATTATATAATGGTAAAAACTAAGTATTAACTTAGTTTAAACCAAATTTATTTATACAAAGTTGCCCCTAAGTTGTCATTGGGGGCTTACTAAACCAAACTTTACCCCCAAATGGGATTGGGGGTAACCACCAATTGTTCCAAAAAAAAAAGAAAAAGAGAGGGGTTGATAAACATTCACTAGGCACTGGGAGGATTATCTTCATCAGCAGGAGGAGCAGCTTGAGATGGCGAGGCTTGGGAAACAGCTTCGTCAGGCACGATCTCATCACCCATTGGAATTTCAACTTCGGGTGATAAAAAATTTTGACTTTGCCGAGACTTTTCAATCGTCTCCTTAGTCTTGGAAATTTCAGCTTCTAAGTCAAAATTTTCTTGGCCCATTGCCGTCAATATGTCAAGCCGGGCATTCAAATAAGCCCAACTCACATCAACAACTGGCTTATCCTCAAGAGCCTCGTAATCTTTCTCCATTGTTCAATATCGAATCTCAACTCATCTCTTTCAACCACGATAGCATCATAAGAAGCCTGCAAAGGGGCAAGAGATCTTTCTAGAAACTAAATCTTGTTTGAAGATTCATGGAGGTCCTCTTGGGTCTCAGCAAGTGATCTTTCCAGGATGTTTTTATCCTTGCTTGCTTGACTTTATGAAGCCTTATCGATGGCCAATTACGCTGCAATTACTCTAACCTACTGCTCTAAGGTTCACTTTTCCTCTTCTACTGCTTCCATATCAAGTTGAAGGCTCTCAAATTGTTCCTTCTATTTAGCAGCCTCGGTATGGTTGTCATTCATTAACTGATCCATATGTACGATCCTTTTCATCAACTCTGTACCAATAAGATTGATCTACACAAGAGAAAAAGGGGAAAATTAGATACGGCAAAGGCTAGTGTTAAGAAGAAATAACAGGAGGCTACTTCAAAGATGAGTGTACAATCTCATTCATCCACGTTAAGGAGCCACGGGTGGCACAGACGGGGAAGTAGAAACAGCAACAGGCACGACGGACTAAAGCTCCACTAGAGCAGAAGGAGGAAAGATGGCAAGAGGCTACTCCTCTAAAATTGAGCCAAAACCTTGATGGAACAATTGTACAACTGAATCAGTGGCTGTAGAAGGAGTTTACTCCTCAGAGTATGCAGGGGTAGAATGATCAGGCTCAGGCACAGAAGATGGACCAGTAAGGGGAGCAGATTTGTCATCAGACATGCCTCTTCTTCTTGCTCGTGGCCTACGAACCAACGAGCGTTCCTCCTCCTCTTCTAAGGTTTGAGTCCTATCTACTTTTCTTTTTGACTAAAAAGAATTTAAGATAATTTCTTGAGCCTTGGCCAAAGAGAGCTTCGAAGTAGTTATAGCAACAGCGGTGACACCACGAGCGGGAAACCCTAACAAACAAAAGGGATTAGAGAAGTTCAAAAAAAAGGGAAAAGGGAAACGTAAAAAAAATCTACCATGGGTTTTTACTTTCCAACCAAACCTTGCAGAAGATATTTCCAAGAAAGTTCTTCCATTGGAGCGATCAACAACAATTTTTCTACCCAACCATGGAAATGGGAAATCTCCTCGACGGTTCCCATGGTTGCTGAAAAAAGACAAAAACAGCCACGGTGTTGAACATCTATCAAGAATAAGGAAATAAGTGAGTAAACAAAAACTTACGTGCAAAGTTTCACTTCTCAAGGAAGAGTAAATTTTATTCACCTACTAATCCACCTGTATGGGCAGCAACAAACCTGGCATACCAACCTCTATCTTTATCATCATCAGGATTGACTAAAACTCTCTTACTCCTAGCCACAAGTGTAAAGATTCCTTGGTGGAATAACTTGGGAGAGTAGAGGTGAATAAGATGATAAAAGGTAAAAGGAAGTGAAGCTAAGTTAGCCAAATATCTGAGGCGTGCTACTGCCCTCCAGACGATAGGACTGATTTGTCCCAAACACACATTAAAAAATCGACAAAACTCTATAATGACAGGGTCGATGGAAGGCCTGAAACCCAAAGTAAAAGGTTAGGTATATACAAATGAATAGACTGTGTTGTAAGAATTTATCCTTTGATTTTCATTGGGGACCAAGACCGGGAAATCAAATTTCTAATAACAGTCTCTGTGCACAAGAGAAATCAAACCCTCAGTAATTTGAGTAGGGTAAAGATCAGCGTGATCATGATACGTCATGGAAGAAAGTTGTTTTCTTATGGCTTCACTGTCATTTACGAAATAAAATTCAGCGGGTACAATCTCATCTACGTTTGGTTCGCGAAATGGTTCACTAGACTCTCTACTTTTAGAAGAAGATCTAGAAGGTCTAGCCCTAGAAGAAGATGGAGTAACAATAACCCTAGAAGCTGGTGGGGGAGTAATGTTACATTGAGAAGAAGAAGACCCTCTAGAAGGTGTTGAGCCCAAACTCCTTAATCTACCGCCCCTCCTACTCCGGATCGGAGCAGAAGAAGGAGATAGTTCATCGACTATTATTACTTTTTTGGGGTCTGGGTTTAAAGAAGACATATTTTCAAGAAAGAAGGACTCGCAAGCAGCAAAAGAAAGTTAGAAGTTTTTCGTAGAAGCAAAGGCAAAAATGGGTATTTATATACGAAGACAACCGTCAAAAAATGGAAAGATACTGATGTGAAAGTCATTATTAAAACTGTCACTTCGTGACTGATGCAGCCGCAAAAAGCCCTAAAGTGCGCTGATGAATTGCAGAACCAATCCGGAATCACCACGTGTCACATGCATTTAATAGAAGTGAAAATCAAAGCGAACGTTCAGAGACAGATGTAATGACATGAGTAGAATAGCGGCAAAAAGTTCCTGCCATAAATGTGTATCCACTTACCAAATATTCAATTGATAAATAAATGGTAAGTGGGGGACGATATGTATTGGTAAAAAATAGACATTACACATGTAATATCTTGGATGACAAAGCAATATACGTGGAATAATGGAAGGGCGACAGCTGGATGAAAGCTTGGAAAGAGGTATAGAGAAAAAAGGTACGGGGTAAACACCCATGAGATAATTAGAAGTGGAACCTCCAGTATAATCGAGAAGTTGAAGAGACACGGTCAGAATGAACCAGGGCATAATAAAGGGCAGATTCATATATCTTCATTGAATGAGCTAAACGTTACAGAATCTTCACGCAACAGTTACAATTACCTATTGTAACATTACATTAATAATATAAATATTCATTAATTCTCAATCATTAAGGAGAGTAGACATTATATTAAGAAATTTCCTATAAAAGGGAGTAAAATCTCACTTGTATGGACACATTCGAACCACAACCAAAATACACTTACTTTTATTCTATCTTATTGCTTTCTTATTTACAAGTCTAAATCCTACTATTAGCTCATCTTTTTGGTTATCAGAAGCCCGAGTACTTCTTAAAATAGCTTTGACTAAGAATTCTTTGGTTAAACAAAAAATTAATTAAATATACCTATAGTAATGTATATTGTACACAAATTTAGATACAAAGCTTGTACTAAACAAATAATTATTATTTCAACTTAAAATTAATGTGAAAGATACAAAACAAAAATTTAATTGATATTTTCTCAAAAAAAGATACCTACCATAACTAAATTATACACCAAATAATTTCTTCTAATAAGCATAATGTTCCTAAATATACCATATTTCATATTATCTTTATCCTAATCTTGTCAATCTATATTAGATTTTATCCTAAAATCTATTTTGATTTTGTCTTAAAAGTTCTAAATAATATTTTCTCAATAAGCCACTTGGCTTAACCTCATGCTTCACTACTCTCCTTTTAATATAATACAGATTGTCTATGCTATCAAGTTGATTTAATTAGAAAGACAAATGTTAGTGATCCTTAATTTCTGAACTTCTGAAAATATTTTTTCTTTTTCTTGTTTTGTTTTTGCTTTCGTTCTTCTTCTCTTCTTCTTCTTTTGACTTTCTTTTAGATTTAAATAGCTAAATAAAATACTACTTATCTACAGTAATAATAAAAATAGAAAAATGAAAAGATAATAAGCTACATTGAAGAAATCTTAATCTTACTCCGTATTTGCTAAAGGGATACAACTTAAAAATCACAATAAACTAAGTAAAATTTATATATATATATATATATATATATATATATATATATTTGTAACTTTTCTTTTTATCTTTTGAAAACAAAATATTGAAACTATATTCGTATTTTTCAATTTAATGGAAAGTAAGATACACTAAAAGCAACTAGATAAAATACCTTTTAGCTAAAATGAAGGAAAATATTTTTGTAGTTTGCATTTTAAGAGAAAATGTAACGACCTGGCCGGTCGTTCAGTGAGTAGTAGCCTCGACCCCTACGCCCTATTAACTGCTCTCCCCATATTTGTTTCAGCTTATGTGACTTGCCGGGAGGTTTTATTTTTGGTTTAGGAGTGTCTTGGGACACTTAGTCCCTAAAACGGAAGCTTAAGCCTTAGGACTTTGACCGTAGTCGGAACTGTGTGAAGACGACTCCAGAATGGAGTTTCGTCGGCTCCGTTGGGTGATTTTGGACGTAGGGTTGTGCCTGGATTGTGTTTTGGAGCTCTATAGCTTATTTAGGATTGAAATGGCGAAAGTCGAATTTTTGGAGATTTTGACTGGTAGTGGACTTTTTGATATCGGGTTTGGATTTTGATTTCGGAAATTGTAGTAGGTCCGTAGGGTGGAATATGACTTGTGTGAAAAATTTGGGGTCAATCAGACGTGGTTTGATAGGTTTTTGGTATCGGTTGTAGAAATTGGAAGTTTCAAGTTTATTAATTTTGGATTGGAGGGTGATTCGTGATTTTAGCATTGCTTGATGTGATTTAAGGACTCGACTAAGCTCGTATGGTGTATTAAGACTTTTTGGTATATTTGGTTGAGGTCCCGAGGGCCTCGGGCTGATTCTGAACAGTTAACAGATCAAATTTGGTTTTGAGAGAATGGCTGAAGTTGATGCACCTAGTGTAATCGCACTTGCGCACTTTGGGTCGCATGTGCGGCGCGGCATAAGCGAATATGGTCCTGCGCAGGTGGGACCGCAGGTGCGACCATAATTTCGTAGAAGCGAACTCGAAGGAGTGGTAGAGGAGCGCATAGTGGTAAAGGAGCGCAGAAGCGGGCGCGCAAAAGCGACCCTTGTTCGCAGAAGCAACCCTTATTCGGAGAAGCGTGCCTTGAGGACTTAGGTGAGCTCCACACCTGCGATGGTTTTTCCGCAGGTGCGGAACCGCAGATGCGGTTATCCCATCGCAGAAGCAGAATCGCTGGCAGAAAAAGAGCTAAGCCGAGGGTTTTATCCCATTTTCAATTTTAGGACTTTGAGAGCTCGGATTAAGGCGATAATTTAAGGATTTTTTAGAGAGAACTTTGGGGTAATGATTTTTAACGCCTTTATGGTTATATTCCTCTAATCTATGGTTGATTGAATCATATAATTTCGAATTTGGGTTGAAAAATCGGGAAAATAGGAAGAAGTTCTTCAACTTAGATTTTGGGTTTTTATAGAGATTTTGACATCAGATTTGGATAATTTTGGTACGAGTGAACTCGTGAGTGAATGGGGTTCATATTTGTGACTTTTACCCGATTCCGAGACGTGGGGCCTAGGGAGACTTTTTAGGACAATTTTCTAATTTCTTGCTTTAGCTTTGATTTGATTAATTAGATTAGTTTATTATAGTTGTATTTATGATATGTAATTGTGTTTGGCTAGATTTGGGCCATTCGGAGCCGGATATTCGTGGAAAAGGCATTGTTATCGAGTGATTGAGCTCGATTCGAAGTGCGTTGCTTGCCTAACCTTGTGTGGTGGAACTCCCATTAGGATTTACTGTTTTTATATGTGAGCGCCGTGTACGTGAGGTAATGAGTACGTACACGGGTTAGTTGTTGTAAAAACCCGATTTCCACTGAGTATAAACATGTTTCCTTCTTAATTGAGTTATATCAGCATGTGTAGTATCCTGTTTAGCTTAGAATAGCATTTCTACGTGCCTTAATTGCTTACCTAAACTCTGTGCAGCATGTTAGTGAATTTACTGCTTTTTCCTTGACTTGTACTTAGTCTAAACTCTAGGTTTCTTGTTGTAACTGTAATCTCCATTGTTTGAGCTGCATATTTACTATGGGACTACAGAAAGGTTTTCCGGGAGATCCCTCTATCTTGCATATTTACTTTGGGACTACAGAATGGTGTTCCGGGAGATCTACCTGCACATTTATTTTGGGACTACGAAATGGTATTCAGAGAGATCCCGCTGCATATTTACTTTGGGACTATGGAACAATATTCCAGGAGAACCCCTTGCATATTTACGTTTGGGACTACGAGACGGTATCTTGGGGATACATGTTGTTATCTCTGTGTACTGGGATATTACCTTTCTATGACTCCATTCTTATTAAATTTCAGTCTTTATTTTACTGTGATATTTCATTTAGCCTTGTTTTTTATTTTATATATACCAGTAGGTCCCTAACCTGAACTCGTCACTACTCCACTGAGGTTTGGCTTGACACTTACTAGGTACCGTTGTGGTGTACTCATGCCACTTCTGCACATATTTTTCGTGTGCAAATCTAGGTACATCCCACCAGCCTTGAGTTTAGTTGCACGATTGCTGCTGTTCAGGAGATTTCAAGGTACATCTGCCATGTCCGAAAACCTCGGTGTCCCCCTCTATTCACTTATGCCGATTCTTCCTTTATTTATTTAGTCAATGATGTATAGAACAGTTAGAAATAAGTAGAAGCTTGTGACTTATTATGTTCCGGGTCTTGTATGAGTTGTGTATATTATGAGAGTTGATTATTGTATATACCGAGCGACATCAGATTCCAGAGGTTATACCGGTACACCCTATAGCCCCAGTTCAGCCTGAGGCTAGGGTAGTAGTTTCAGAGGAGGAGCAGCGTAGGCTCAAGAGGTACCAGAAGTACTACCCTCCTACCTTCAGTAGTTTGGCGACGAAGGATGCTCAGGGTTTTCTGGAGGAGTGACACCATATCCTCTGTACTATGGGCATAACAGAGTCGAGTGGGGTTTCTTTCACTACATTTCAGCTTTGAGGAGCAGCCTATCAGTGGTGGTGTGCTTATGAGTTTGACAGTCTGGCTGAGGTAGGTGCTCTTACATGGACTCAGTTCTCGAATATGTTTTTGAGGGAGTATGTTCCCCAGAGCCTTAGGGATGCTTGGCGCACCAAGTTTGAGTAGTTGCACTAGGGTGCTACGACAGTGTTAGAGTATGCATTTTGTTTCAGTGATTTGGCTAGACATGCACCGACCCTAGTTTCTACAGTTCGAGAGAGGGTTCATCGATTTATTAAGGGACTCCATCCCAACATCAGGACTAGCATGGCCCAAGAGTGAGAGATGGATATTTCGTACCAGCAGGTGGTGAGTATTGTTAGGAGAGTAGAGGGCATGCTTGCTTGGGAGAGAGAGGAGAGAGAGGTCAAGAGGTCTCCACAGTCAGGCCATTATTCTAGTGCTCGTGCCCCAGCTGCAGTTCGACATGGTAGGGGCTATGTGGGTCGCCCCATTCATTCAGCTCTTCCAGCAGTCAGTGGTATTCCGACTATTTCTAGGCCCTAGGAGCCTTATTATGCGCTGCCAGTATCTAGTGTGCTTCCTGCACGGGGTGCTTTTAGCGGTCAGTCCAGCAGACCTGGCCCGAGCCAGCCACAGCAGCCACGCCCTCCCAGAGCTTGTTTTGAGTGTGGAAACACTCTCCATATGGTGAGGGATTGCCCCAGACTTAGGAGGGGTGCACCTCCACTAACTTCTCAGCCACAACATGCTCTACAGGGTCCTCAGGCTATGATTACAACACCAGCTACTACTCCATGTAGATACCCAATTTTTCCCTATAATATTTTCTAAATGCAAAACTATGAATTAGCATCAACAGATAATTTTCCATAATTTTTACATTTTTTAAATTAATTTATCCCAGTATTTTATTTATATAAACAATTACAAATTGCATCACAAATTACTTTATAACATTTCATGATTTAATTTTGCTATTTATAGTCATGTTAAGTTCAAATTATTTGACAAATGGCCAGATTTACACCTTTTGATTACAATTGCAATAACTTTGCAGTTATAGCCCGTGCATACATTATTGTGTTAATTTTACCAGAAAATGGCTCATTGTATTTTTGGAATATTGAATAATTATTTTAAAACATTTTTATGCATGAAAATTATTTTTACAATTTTTTAATTAATGTTTATTCAATTACTTGGGTATTTAATAAATATCCCCTTTGTTTTCAGACATAACCCTTTCAAACCAGCCCAAAACCCATTTTAAAATTATCCCAAACCCCATTGGCCCAAATACACACCTGCTCGACCCAATTGCCCATTTAATCGTGGCCGTTGATCATTTTGATCAATGGTCCACAAACCCCCTTCCATAATTAAACCTAACTTACCCCCCACCCCCCAACCCTCTCATTCTCTCCCTCTCACTCGCCTTCATCATCTCCCTCATCTCTCAAACTCTCTCGACCTAACCCTATTTCTAATTGTCGTCACCGACGTAAACCTCCACCTTATGATGTTCCCATGTCTTCTCCGACCAGCCACGACCCTCTACACGCCATGGCTCTTTGATTTCTTGGATCCTTGAGAAGATCTCAAGGAACCCAATAGGTTCTGGTTGAAACTTGCCTGTCTCAGGCCATTTCCGTTTGTGAGTAAGAATTTCTCCTTATTTTTGTTACGAATCTAAGGGTTCTTGACCTATTCTCTCATCTCTAATGTTTTTCTGAAAACCCTAGTTCATTGCTAGCGATTCTTCTCAGATCTTCATAGATATGAGATTATTTGGGTATTATTAAGTGTTCTCCCTCAAAAATCTTTTGTTTATTTGATTATTCCGACTTTTCCCTAAATTAGGGTTCATCCCAAATTGTTTTTCAAAGGTCCTTCTGACTTCTAAGTATTTAATCAATTATTCTATCATCTTCTTGACTGATTTTTCCAAGAGTATTCAAACCCTAGTTGATTCTATATGTACACTGATTTTTCCAATCTTTGCTTCGATTTTGGGTCTTTCTGTATTACCAATCGTATTAATTTACTCTGTTAAACATTTTCTTGTCAAATCCAGTATTTTGCGGGTTTTGCCCTAATTAATCTCTGTTAGGGTTCAAACTTGTTTTTCGGGCTAATTTCTCTATTTTTTGTGAGGTCTTACTTAGTCTAATCTCTATTTATGAAAGTTGAGTATTTCTTGCCAGAAATCAGTGCTCTTTTGAAAGTTTTGCTGATTGCTTTACACTGTTAAAGAATCATATGCAAAGATTTATTTTTTTCCTCGTTTATGAACTTAGTTGGTCATCTCTGCCTTATTTGATTGCCCGTATAATTTTGAATTCTTACTGATTCCTTTATTTGGTATGATTTGGATTCTTTCCTTAATTAAACCCCTATTACTACCGTTTGATTAATTACCCCTAATTAAGGGGGTGTATTCCGAACCCCTTTATGTGATTGAATTCTGTGACCCTATGATTTCCCTAATTTACTGATTTCTGATTCCTTTTACCTTATTTTGTTCTACTCCTAAATTGCTATATATACACTCTTGTCTTACCTCTCAAGGGGCGAACAATTTAGTTCATAATACACACACACACACACTAAAACTCTCTCTTCCTTCTCTGCTACTTGTGCTAACTGTTGGTCTAGTCGGCTGAAAGCCAAGGCTAGACAGTGGAACTCTACTTGCTTTACATTCTGCACTTTGCTTCCTTAACTGGTATGTCCTTGTTTCCATTCTGAAACTCACTCTATGTTTTCCATGTATGTTAATCCATGTCTCTTTCTGCACTAACTTAATGGCTTATGTATTCAATTGTCTTCCTGTTTACTGCTTTATTCGGCATGTTTAAATTTTGTCCTCTCTTGTTCAAGTATGTAATCAGCATGTTTATGTCTTACTTGTTTTGTTTGATACTTGGCCAGCATGTTTATCTAGTCCATGTTTACTCCCCTTAACTAGTATGCACATGACTCCTCATGTATTTGATTGATCCTAATTGGTATGACTAATGCACCCCTGTCTTCAACATGACTATTTCCATCCTCCGTCTCTATGTCTTAATTGCCTATTACCATAGCTGGCTTGTTAAGTCTCCGAATCAATAAACTCCTAGTTGTTATGTGCATTTGTTGTCCCATATGCTCCCCCCTTGTACCTTATTCATGTGTTTCTAATGTGAGCTCTTTATGTTCCCAACCACCTGACCCCGGTTTGTAAAGTTGTTTGTTAAATGGTTGTGAATCTGGGCATTCTATGATTGTGTGGTTGCTTATTGAATTTTTGTTCTCCTTAGAATTGATTTCAAAATTGTTTTCCACCCTTAGTATTTTCTTAAAACTGGTTCTATTCCTGAAACCCTTTTCATTCCTAAAAGTTTTATCTCTACACTGTTTTACTAAGCTCTTTCAAACTATGTCAAGAACTCTCACTTCTACTCTTAGATAATTAAGTTCTGCCCTTCCAGTGTGTGTAGGAATCCATGAGATTCCTCCGAACTCTGGCACACTAGGGTTGGCCCTTCCACATTGCACATAACCAATTCTCTATTTAAGAAAGGGTCTTGGTGTGAGCATTGCCCGGGACCCCTAAGGTCGTTAGGGAACTTTGACAGACCAGGACACCTTGTGGGCTATGAAACTCTGGGCATCTGAGATTGTTTTAAAGGCCTGGCATTCCCAAGTTTACTTTGGGCCTAATTTAGGCTCCCTATAGTATAGTTTATATTTACTTATGTAATACATTCACTTCTGGTCTATAATAATCATCTTTGTAAACAGATATTGGCGGAAATTAGTAAAAAGGGGAAGGATTCTTATATGATTTTTGTGGGGAAACCAGGTAGAAATCCTGCTTTAGGGTTATGTTGTGTTATTCGCATTAGAAATCCTGCCTTAGGATAATTATGTTTACTTGTTTGCATATTAGAAAAATACGTTATAAGCTCATTACTTCATTATCACGAAATTCTGATGATGCATAAGTCATAATCACCTAGAAATCCTGTCGTTAAGCTACTGCTGTAATTCTGCCTAATAAAATGACCATTCTCTATTTGAATTAGAAATTCTACTTTAGGACAGTATTTGCATTTGCTTTAAATCATGCCTATGTCGCCTAAACAAATAAATGTCTTGTCTATAAAGATGTTTAAAAACAACCCCAACACATAGACACCATGTGCTAGTATAAATATGCATGAAATCAACTTTTGTAACATTCAGCACCTAGACCAGCATGCCTATAGGACTTAATAAAGCTCAAACTATTTTAACTAATTCCCAGAATTCTGATTGCATATTTATAGGGTATTACAGATACACACCTAGGCAAGCCTTAGGTAATTAAGGTATTATAAAACTGTAAAATTGTGCTCTATTTATTTGTGAAACTGCCCAGGTTCAACATGATCTAAAATTAGTAGGCAAACTGATTGGGTTTATGTCACTTTATTTTGAAACAAGGCTGCACATTCTCTATTTGTCATGCTCACTTAGATATCATGTTCTAGGATCTTTTCTGAAACATCTGAAATCTGGTTGTTTGAGATGTGCTAATTGCCTGTTTATTTGTGGAGGTAAACATGGGACCTTAATTGTTGTCTTACTTGACAGTCCTGTTTGTTCTTTGTTGTCGCTTAGATTTTCCTTTTTAAACACTTTAGGAGACTCTAGAACTGCCTAAAAATAGAGGTCCTAAACACGTAATGCACGCTTAGAGTTCGTTTAATTAAAACCGCTTATACAATCGCCAAGGGGAGGGTAATCGGGTAGTAAAAGGATATGATGACCTATGCGCTAATGTCACGTGTAACCCCTCTAGTTGAGGATGGATTACCGGGCATTGTACGGATGTGATCCTATAGGCTGATAACTTAGGAATTCCCTATCTTATTTACATATGTGTTCTCAGACTTCTTACCTTTTAAACTCCTTTTATCTTATTTACATATGTGTGCTTAGACTGCTTATCTATTAAATGTCTAATTTACTAAGTAAGTTTGGCTGGGACCCACCATTGTGGACCTCGAGGGGTGCCTAACACCTTCCGCTCAAGGTAATTTCAAGCCCTTACCCAATCTCTGGCAATGTAGACTGGTTTCATGAATTACTTGAATTAGGTGACCTGACGCACCATAAATCTGTTAGGTGGTGACTCTTCAATTTCCATAACCCTTTCCCAAAAGGAAATGAGTTGTCCCAAATGAATGGCGACTCTGCTAGGGATTTTAGGATTTTACCATAACAAACTTTCTTTTTGTAAATTAGTCTTAAGCATGCTTCTTTTGTTAATACGTGCACACCCTTTCCCGTTCTCCTTACGTGAATTTAATTTCCCGTTTTGAGCATTTATGATTTCCTTTACTGAAGAAACTAACTTATTTCTTTGTTTTCCTTTCTTAAACATCTTTCAATTACTAAACACAACATTTATTATTTTCCTAGCGTGAAAATACGTGACAACATGTTATTCACTGCTGCATAAATCATGCTCAACATTATATTCCACTCCTGCGTAATCAATCCTTTAGCAATGCTTGATGAGTGGTTGCGCTCTTCCTATATATCACCCTTTAAATTCGAAAAGGCTTATTTGCGGTAAAACTAGTCGATCAACAGTGCAATCGACAGTTCCGTGCCTTTCCCTCTCAAGTTGTCCGCTTGAGGGTACCAGTATAGACCCCCATAGCAACTTTACTCTGATTATAACTGTACATGCATCTGGTCAAACCTAGTCGGGTTAGTATGTTGTCCACATATAACCCTTTAAGACAAACCTTATCAAAAAGTCCACTGGGGTTTCCATAATCCCAATGGACGCAACCACGTTTTGTGCATTAATTTTGGAGAACTAAATGCCAATATGATAATCATTGATCTATGAATAGTCGAATCTAGAGTAGGAAAGGGCCTAACCTTATTTGTTTTGCAAAAAATGAAGCACGAGGTCCCAAGGTTCGGCATGGTCCAAAATATACCACCACTGCTACTACACTGGCGGGAAGATCTTTCCTCAAGTGACAAAAAACATGTGAAGAAGGTCCTGGGAAATTTGCCTTCTCTGTTAGATATCCAGCCAAATAACATGTTGATAGAAGCTGCAACCATGTTTTGGGATCGTGAAAAATTATTTTTTCGGTTTAGGGATATAGAAATGACCCCCTCCTAGAAGAAATCAGGGGATTTGCTGGGCTACCTTGGGACAGGCCTGGGTTATTGGTACCAGAAAATCACACTAGTAGGGGATTTCTAAAATTGATGGATCTGAAAAAGAACGCCGATTTGGAGTGCTTAAAGAAATATTATATACCATTTGACTACTTGTATGAGAGATACGGTCATAGAAAGTCCTACCGTATTTTCCATGATGATTTTTCCATCACTTCCTTGGGACATATTCATCGCAAAGTTTTCGTGTTTATTATTTGCTTCTTGGGTATGATAGTGTTCCCAACGAAAAGGGAAAGAATTCACACTAGATTGGCTGTGGTCACCAAGACTCTAATGGAAGGAATCGAGGGACAGACATACACCATAGTCCCTATGATTATAGCTGATATCTACCGGGCCTTGGACCACTGCCAGAAAGGGTCCAAACATTTCGAGGGTTGCAATTTGCTGCTGCAGTTGTGGTTAATGGAGCATCTCCAAAATGGTCAATATCGCTAGGAGTTTCCACGAAGAGCGTGGAATGATCATATTGCCTTCCATCACCCTAATAGATGACTTACATTCCGATAGGTTTGCTCAACCAGAGAGTGCTAAGGAATGAGTGGAATTTTTCGACAATTTGGCCGAGAATCAGGTTCAGTGGATTTTTGAATGGTTCCCTACTGACGAGTGCATCATCAGGTCAAGGGACGCTCCTCACTTGGTGTTGATCGGGTTAAGGGGAATATACCCTTATGTTCTCATCAGGGTTATGAGGCAGGCAGGAAGCAAATCATACCACGGGTTGCAAAGATAAGTCATTTCCGGGCAGATTTCAAGATGACGAAATCCCTTACAAGTGTCAAGCTCAGCATATGTGGCACTCAAAGATTATTGTGGATAAAGACACCATCGATCCAGACAGGTATCATGCGGGACATGCACCCTTTTACCCAGCATGGTTGGAGGATAACTTAGCTGGGAAAGTTGAGCCAGGAATCAGTCGGGGAAAGGGTCATAGACGAAGATGCAGAAACCGAAGTAAAGTACAACAAGTTGCGTAAGAGGATTCATGACTCCGAGGCCGAACATCAGGAGATACACGAGACAGACAAGAGACTAATCAAGGAACGGAGGGAAATGGCTATTACCTCCAATGAAAGGGTAGAATATCTGGAACAAGGTTTGATGGAGCTAGAAGGAAAGACAAGAAAGAGGGTCGATGACTGCCAGAATGCTGAAGGAAGCGAGGGAGGACATTTGGCAAGAGTATACCTATTGTTGGGCATGCGCAAACTAGAGGATTTGATTGAAGGAGCCAGAAAGATCGATCCAGGGGAAGGTCCTTCTGGGACCAAATAGATTAGATTTACCTGTTTTTCCTAAATGTAATAAGGCCAAGTGCCAGTAGTGACTTATCTTTTATTATCCTAGTGTCGTTTTGGGATTCGTCTGTTTTTTTAATATTAATGAAATGAGGCATTTATTGGCATCTAAGTTCTCATAACCAACTTTCCACTAGGCCTACCTCGGGCACAATGAGGCTTCCAAAATAGGACGCGAATTTACATTACGCAGTATGTGTTTAAATACCGCAAATACTCTTTTTAGAACTCTCGCTGACTTGGCTACCTTTTGTTTTCTTTCTTTATTTTGATTATTCCCATTCCCCAAAGGGTGGTTCACGTATACTAGCATCATCAGCTTATCATACTAGATCCAGGGGTCCTCCACCTTCTCCTCCTCATAGTCCACCAAAAGGCAAAGGGAAAGCAAAGATGGATGATTTGAACGACACCAAAAAAGACAACAACACACATGTTGAACATGCAAAAGCTTCTGATGGTCGAGGTACTCAGGCCCCAAATGATGTGGTATCTCTACTTGAGCAGAAAATACTAGAACTCTAGGGTAAGCTCGAGCAGGTCCGGAGCTTAGCACTCTATTATTCACACTCAATATCCCAGATGTCAACCATCCAAACACTCAGAACCCTGCACCACCGCCAAACACACCCAACAAACACCCAGAGAATCCTCATGCACCTCACCATTATACAACCCCACCACAAAATCAAACTATCCCACCACAGTACCAGTAGAACACCTACCACACTCCACAAAACACCCCGCTAGTCATTCCTGAACCCCAGAATTCCACCAATGATCATCATTATACCCAAGCTCCCGGTCACCAAAACAACCATATATACGTGGAAACCCTACCTCACTCCTCTCATCCCGTATCCTATACACCAGGATCCTCTGAGAAGGACCTGCTCATTAAAAACCTGGATGAAGAGTCAAGAAGTTAACAAGTCGGGTTCAAGGCATCGAAGGGAGAAAAGGGATAGAAGATCCAAACTATGAAGACCTACGCATACAGCCCGATGTAGAACTGCTGGAGAATTACAAATCTCCCAAGTTCGAAATGTTTGACGGAACAGGTGATCCCAGGGTTCACCTGGACTTATTGTGACAATCTTGTAGGGGTCGGAAATGATGAAGGGATCCGAATGAAGCTTTTCATAAGGAGTCTTACAGGAGATGCTTTATCCTAGTACATCATCCAGGATCCCAAGAAGTGGGCCAACTGGGTGAGTATGGCGTCTGACTTCATGGACAGATTCAGGTATAACACAGAGAATGCGCCAGATGTCTTCTACATTCAAAACTTAAAGAAGAATCCCACTGAGACCTTCCGCGAGTATGCCACTCATTGGAGGTCAGAAGCAGCCAAAGTCAGGACGATATTGGACTAGGAACAGATGAACAAGTTCTTCATTATGAAGGATTGATGGTTATTGAAAACAACAAGTTCTCTGTTATCATCAAACTCGGAGAAAGGATTGAAGAGGGCATTAAAAGCACTATGGTGACAAACTTTAAAGCATTGCAGGACACAAACAAAGCATTGCAGTCACGGGGTATATCGAAGAAGAAAGATGCAGGAACAGTAATGGTCGCCCAAGGACCCAAAACTCCACTTGTATATCAAACCTCCCCATTTACATACCAAGCACATCCACCCACATATCAACCATCACCTCCCAGATATTCCCAGCCAGCCATTGCTTATCACACATATAATTACCAACCCTCTCACTTTCAGTCACCTCCAACCCGCCCAAACTACCCAAGACCTCGGCCTAACTTTGACCGCAGACCACCTAGACAATACACTGCCATTACCGAACCTATTGCCCAGCTGTATGAAAGGATGAAGGTTGCTGGTTATGTCACTCTTATCCCTGCTGCGACCGTGGAGAATCCATCTCAATGGGTCAACCCAAACAAGACCTGTGCATATCATTCTGGCATGAAAGGGCACACCATTGGTAAGTGCCGAAAACTAAAGGATAAGATCTAGACCTTGATTGATAATAACGTCATACATGCCAAAGAAGATACACCCAATGTCCGCAACAACCCCTCCCAGATCATAGGGGTGAAGGTGTCAATGTGATAGAGACCGATGAGGAATGAGATCCCGAGGGATCGATCGGGCTTATCAAAAAGGGTGACAATCCTAAGAAACCCACAGTCACGCTCAATCCTATTATAGTACAAATATAGCCGCCAGCGGAGGTTGAGATAGATGCATCAGTTCCATTTGAAGTTGAGATAGCACCCCCCGCAACTGCGCAAAATCCATCCAAGGTGGAAGTAACCACGCCTTTCACAGTGAAAGTGTCAACCACGCTGCCTTTCAACAGTAAGACTATACCTTGGGATTATGTGGCCGAATCTAGAGGAAGAGAAAAGAACAAAATAGAAGAATCCGGAAGAGTCTATACACCAGAGCATTTGGGAGAATCCAGCAAGCAGGCTTCTAACAGACCGCCCATTATTGAAACAGTCCCGGACGACCTTTGGAGGAAAGTGCAAGCAAAAGAGTATTCAGTCACAGATCATTTGAACAAGACTCCTACTCAGATATCTATCCTGTCACTGCTACAGAATTCAGAAGTGCACAGGAATGCTCTCTTAAGGGTGTTAAGTGAGGCATATATATGTACCTAACAACATCACCGGTGGAGAAATGGCCAATATGGTGGGAGATGTACTGGAAAGTCACAAAATCACCTTCCACGAGGACGAGCTGCCACCCGAGGGTTTGAATCATAACAGGGCACAACATATTACCGTGCAATGTAAGGATAATTTCGTTGCCAGAGTTTTGATAGATGGGGGATCCAGTCCCAATATTTGCCCATTGACAACACTGTGGAGGTTGGGCAAAGGCCTGTATGAGATACGAGAAGGGACCATGAACGTGAAGACATTTGACGGATCTCAGAGGGCTACCATTGGGAAAATCAATCTCTGTTTACAGATGGGGCCTACATGGTTTGATGTCGAGTTTCAGGTGCTGGACATATCCGCATCTTATAATCAATTGTTGGGACGGCCATAGATACACGCTGTTGGGGCTGTGGCATCAACTTTGCATCAGCCAGTGAAGTTTGAATGGAACCATCAAAAGGTGATTATCCATGGAGATGGGAGAAACCCCATTTACAACCGTCATACTATCCTAGTGGTTGAGAATAGAAGAAGGCTCGGGGGAGAAACTTATCATCTCATCGAGTGGGTCAATGCTATCGAGAAAGATAAGTGGTGGAGTAGCAAGATAGAAAGTATACTAGCGTGGAGAGGATATGAACCCGGCAAGGGTCTTGGCAAAAACCTTCAGGGTATCTCCAAGCCAATACAGTTGAAAATCATGGTACAACCTTTGGGCTAGGGTATCAATACACCTGGCAAGAATCCAATGACTGGTCACCACCGTGGAGTGGTCCGTACTATCCACTCGAGCACCTGTACCACACCCGAGTCAGACTTTCCAGCAGACCGACATCATATGGGGATTAGAGGAGGGAAGAAGCATTGGCCGCCTTGAGGAACTTGTTCCTAGAGGATGAGGACATGGACTGTTGTGTAATTGTTGAGGAGGAGGAGGAGGAAGGCCCTACCATCCGAGCTGTGGAGAAAGGATCATTCCTCAAGAATTGGATTGTCACACCATCTAGAGCCCGACGAGTCTCGGGGTAGCAAGGCTGAACAACAATGTTTATTTTGTTGTTTTTTATGAAAATGATTTCCCTTTTTTCATTTGTTTTAAATAAAACCTCCAGCATTCCAAAAACATTGTTTAAATTATTGAAAATCGCTTTTATGTTTCAATGGATCGATATTTATTATTACCATTTTCTCTCATATCTTTATCTATACAGCATTACTATGTCCCGTCTTGATGAACCGACAACTGTGACATGTAATGAGGCAACACAACAAAAGGATAGTGATTCAGAAGAAGAAGATGACATACCCAAGGAAATCGTCAGGGAAGTAGAGGATTTGGAGAACAAGCCCAAGTCCAACCTGAACGAAACTGAGATAATTAACTTAGGAGATTCTGAAACTGTCAAGGAGACCGCATCAGCATTCAATTATCACCCTCAGTAAAACAAGAGTACACACAGTTCCTGAAAGAGTATGAGGATATCTTTGCATGGTCATATGATGCTATGACCGTGTTAAGTACATCGATTGTGACTCACAAGTTGCCCATAAACCCAATGTGTCTGCCAATAAAGCAGAAACTCAGGAAATTCAAGCCTGATATGAGTCTGAATATCAAAGAGGAGGTCACCAAGAAAATCAAGGCCAAGGTCCTCAGGGTGGTTAAATACCCAACTTGGTTAGCCAACATCGTGCTAGTTCCAAAGAAAGATGGGAAAGTCTGAGTCTGTGTTGATTATCGGGATCTAAATAGAGCAAGTCCCAAGGATGATTTCCCGCTACCAAACATACACATTCTGATCGACAATTGAGCCAAGCGTGAAATCCAGTCCTTTGTAGATTGCTTCGCCGGTTATCATCATATTTGTATGGACGAAGAAGATGCAGAGAAAATAGCCTTCATTACACCATGGGGAGTGTACTATTACAAGATGATGCCATTCGGTCTAAAGAATGTTGGGGCCACCTACATGAGGGCTATGACTACCATTTTTCATGATATTATACATAAGGATATCGAGGTGTATGTGGACGATGTCATCATCAAATCCAAGAAATCCACAGATGATATATCATATTTGAGGAAGTTCTTCAACAGACTGCGGAAGTACAACCTGAAATTAAATCCTGCAAAGTGTGCATTCGGGGACCCTGCCGGAACGTTACTTGGGTTCATTGTCAGCCGCCGATGGATAGAATTGGATCCATCAAAAGTCAAATCCATCCAGGAGCTGCCACCGCCGAAGAGTAAGAAAGACGTAATGGGTTTTCTAGGAGGGCTAAACTACATCAGCCGGTTCATAGCCCAGTCCACAGTCATATGTGAGCCAATTTTCAAGATGTTGAAGAAAGATGTTGCAACTAGTTGGACCGAGGATTGTCAAAGGGCTTCCAAAAAGATCAAGTAGTACCTATCAACACCACCAGTTTTTGTCCCGCCAGAGCCAGGCAGACCTTTTCTACTCTACCTCTCAGTTTTAGATAGAGCCTTCGGTTGCGTTCTCGGACAGCACGACGAGACAGGGAGAAAGGAACAAGCTATCTATTACCTGAATAAGAAATTCACTCCATATGAAGCGCAATACTCTCTATTGGAACGTACCTGTTGCACCCTGACATGGACAACTCAAAAGTTGAGGCATTACTTCTGTGCTTACACAATGTAACTCATATCAAGGATGGATCCCCTGAAATATATCTTTCAAAAACCTATGCCCACTGACAAGCTGGCTAAAATCCTGTTGAGTGAGTTCGACATTGTTTATGTAACTTAGAAAGAAGTCAAAGGACCGGCACTGGTAGATCATCTTGCTAAAAAGCCTGTGGAAGGAGAATACGAACCCCTGAAAACGTATTTTCCCGATGAAGAAGTGCTATTCATAGGGGATGATATTGCTGAATCCTACGACGGTTGGAGGATGTTCTTTGACGGAGCAACAAATTTCAAAGGAGTCAGTATTGGAGTTGTCTTGGTATCAGAAACTGGCCAACATTATCCAGTATCTGCTAAAATCAGATTTCCTTGCACCAACAATATGGCAGAGTATGAATCTTGCATCCTAGGACTCAACATGGCCATTGACATGAATATTCAGGAGCTGTTGGTAATCGGCGATTCAGATTTGCTTGTGCACCAGGTACAAGGAGAATAGGCCACCAAGAATTCCAAGATACTGTTATATTTGCACCATGTGCAGGAATTGAGAAAAAGGTTTACGAAGATAGAGTTTCGGCATGTACCCAGGGTTCAGAACGAGTTTGCTGATGCATTAGCCACTTTGTCATCAATGATACAACATTCACACAAGAACTTCGTTTATCTTATCCCAGTAAGGATCCATAGTCAGCCGGCATATTGTGCTCATGTTGAAGAAGAAACAGATGGGAGCCTTGGTTCCACGACATCTAAAGGTATCTGACAAAAGGGAATACCCGGAGCATGCAAACCATACTCAGAAATGCAACCTTCGGAGATTGTCTAACAATTTCTTCCACAGCGGAGGAACCCTATATAGAAGAACTCCTGATTTGGGATTGTTGAGGTGTGTCGATGCGAAAGAAGCTTCTAAGTTCCTAGAAGAGATATATGTCAGAACCTGCGGCCCACATATGAATGGCTTTGTCTTGGCCATCATAGCTTTACCTGACAACTCTTACATCCTTCCCGGGTAAAGAGGGGCAACTGTTGATACCCAATTTTTCCCTATAATATTTTTAAATACAAAACTATGCATTAGCATCAATTGATATTTTTCCATAATTTCTACATTTTTAAAATTAATTTATCCCAGTATTTTATTTATATAAACAATTAAATTGCATCATAAATGACTTTATAATATTTCATGATATAATTTTGCTATTTATAGCCATATTAAGTTTAAATTATTTCACAAATGGCCAAATTTACACCTTTTGGTTACATTTGCAATAACTTTGCAATTATAACATGTGCATACATTATTGTATTATTTTTACCAGAAAATGGCTCATTGTATTTTTGGAATATTGAATAATTATTTTAAAACATTTCTATGCATGAAAATTATTTTATAAATTATTTTTTATTCAATTACTTGGGCATTTAATAAATAGCCCCTTTGTTTTCAAACCTAACCCCTTTCAAACCTGCCCAAAACCCCTTTTAAAATTATCCCAAACCCCTCCACAAACCCCCTTGTATAATTAAACCTAACTTACCCCCCCTACAAACCCTCTCATTCTCTCTGTCTCACCTGCCGTCATCATCTCCCTCGTCTCTCAAACTCTCTCGACCTAACCCTAAGTCTAAACGCCGTCACCAGCGTAAACCTCCACCTTATGATGCTCCCATGTCTTCTCCGACTAGCCCCGACCCTCTACACGCCATGGCTCTTTGATTTCTTGGATCCTTGAGAAGATCTCAAGGAACCCAATGGGTTCTGGTTGAAACTTGCCCGTCTCAGACCATTTTTCGTTTGTGAGTAAGAATTTCTCCTTTTTTTTTACGAATCTATGGGTTCTTGACCTATTCTCTCATCTCTAATATTTTTTCTGAAAACCCTAGTTTATTGCCATCGATTCTTCTCAGATCTTCATAGATCTGAGATGATTTGGGTATTATTAAGTGTTCTCCCTCAAAAATCTTTTGTTTAATTTATTATTCTGACTTTTCCCTAAATTAGCGTTCATCCCAAATTGTTTTCCAAAGGTCCTTCTGACTTATAAGTGTTTAATCAATTATTCTTTCATCTTCTTGACTGATTTTTGCAAGAGTATTCAAACCCTAGTTGATTATATATGATATAATGAATTTTCCAACCTTTTCTTCAATTTTGGTCTTTCTGTGTTACCAATCATATTAATTTACTCTGTCTCTTGGACTTAAACATTTTCTTATCAAACCCAGTATTTTGTGGGTTTTGCCCTAATTAATCTCTGTTAGGGTTCAAACTTGTTTTTCGGGCTAATTCTATATTTTTTGTGAGGTCTTACTTAGTCTAATATCTATTTATGAAAGTTGAGTATTTCTTGCCGGAAATCAATGTTATTTTGAAAGTTTTGCTGATTGCTTTACTCTGATAAAGATTTGTATGCATAGATTAATTTGTTTCCTTGATTATGACCTTAATTGGTCAACTCTTCCTTATTTGATTGCCCGTGTAATTTTGATTTCTTACGGATTCCTTTATTTAGTATGATCTAGATTCTTTCCTTAATTAAACCCCTGTTATTACCGTTTGATCAATTACCCCTAATTAAGGGGGTCTATTCCGAAGCCCTTTATGTGATTGGATTCTGTGACCCTATGATTGCCCTAATTGACTATTTCCATCCTCCGTCTCTATGTCTTAATTGCCTATTACCATAACTGACTTGTTAAGTCTCTAAATCAGTAAACTCTTAGTTGTTCTGTGCATTTGTTCTCCCATATGCTCCCCCCTTTTACCATGTTCATGTGTTTCTAATGTGAGCTCTCTATATTCCCAACCCCTGACCCCAGTTTGTAAAGATGTTTGTTAAATGGTTGTGAATCTAGGCATTCTATGATTGTGTGGTTGCTTGTTGAATCTTTGTTCTCCTCAGAATTGATTTCAAAACTGTTTTCCACCCTTAGTATTCTCTTAAAACTGGTTCTATTCCTGAAAACCTTTTTATTCCTAAAAGTTTTATCTCTACACTGTTTTACTAAGCTCTTTCAAACTATGTCAAGCACTCCCACTTCTACTCTTAGATTATTAAGTTATGCCCCTCTATTGTGTGTACTGCCTAGGAATCCATGAGATTCCTCCGAACTCTGGCACACTGGGGCTGACCCTTCCACACTGCACATAACCAATTCTCTATTTAAGAAAGGGTCTTGGTGTGAACATTTCCCGAGACCCCTGAGGTCCTTAGGGAACTTTGACACACCAGGACACCTTGTGGGCTATGAAACTCTGGGCATCTGAGATTGATTTGAAGGCCTGGAATTCCAAGGTTTACTTTGGGCCTAATTCAGGCTCCCTATAGTATAATTTATATTTACTTATGTAATTCATTCACTTCTGGTCTGTAATAATTATCTTTGTAAACAGATATTGGGGGAAATTAGTAAAAAGGAGAGGGATTTTTATATGATTTTTGTGGGAAACCGGGTAGAAATCCTGCTTTAGGGTTATGTTGTGTTATTCGCATTAGAAATCCTGCCTTAGGATAATTATGTTTAGTGGTTTGCATATTAGAAAAATATGTTATAAGCTAATTACTTCATTATCACAAAGTTATGCTGCTGCATAAGTCATAATCACGTAGAAATCCTATCATTAAGCTACTGCTATAATTCTGCCTAATAAAATGACCATTCTCTATGTGCATTAGAAATCCTGCTTTAGGACCGTATTTGCATTTGCTTTAAATCATGTCTATGTCGCCTAAATAAATAATTGTCTTGTCTATAAAGATGTTTAAAAATAACACTAACACATAGACACTATGTGCTAGTATAAATATGCATGAAATCAACTTTTGTAACATTCATCACCTAGACCAGCATGTCTATAGGACTTAATAAAGCTCAAACTGTTTTAACTAATTCCCAGAATACTGATTGCATGTTTATAGGTTATTACAGACCCATGCCTAGGAAAGACTTAGGTAATTAAGGTCTTATAAAACTATAAAATTATGCTCTGTTTATTTATGAAACTGCCCAGGTTCAACAGGGTCTAAAATCAGTAGGCAAACTGACTGGGTTTATGTCACTTCGTTTTAAAACAATGTTACACATTCTCTATTTGTCATGCTCACTTAGATATCATGTTCTAGGATCTTTTCTGAAACATCTGAAATCTTGTTGTTTGAGACGTGCTAATTTCATGTTCATTTGTGGAGGTAAACATGGGCCCTTAATTGTTGTCTTACTTGACAGTCATGTTTGTTCTTTGTTGTCTCTTAGATTTTCCTTTTTAAACACTTTAGGAGAGTCTAGAACTGCCTAAAAATAGAGGTCCTAAACACCTCCGGGACCACAAGGAAGGGACGGGTAATGCAAGCTTAGAGTTCGTTTAATTAAAATCGCTTATACAATCGCTAATGGGAGGGTAATCGGGTAGTAAAAGGATATGATGACATGTGCGCTAATGTCACGTGTAACCCCTCTAGTTGAGGAAGGATTACCGGGCATTGTACGGATGTGATCCTATAGGCTGATAACTTAGGACTCCCCTATCTTATTTACATATGTGTGCTCAGACTGCTTACCTTTTAAACTCCTTCTATCTTACTTACATATGTGTGCTTAGATTGCATATCTGTTAAATGACTAATTTACTAAGTAAGTTTGGCCGGGACCCACCATAGTGGACCTCGAGGGGTGCCTAACACCTTCCCCTCAAGGTAATTTCAAGCCCTTACCCAATCTCTGGTAATGTAGACTGGTTTCATGAATTACTTGCATTAGGTGCCCTAACGCACCATAAATCCGTTAGGTGGAGACTATTCAATTTCCATACCCTTTTCCCAAAAGGAAACGAGTTGTCCCAAATGAGTGTCGAAAACCCAATTTCACGAGGAAAAAAAGGGGGTGCGACACTCCACCTGCTCAGCCAGCCCGAGGTGGAGGTTGCGGAGGTAGAGGTCACCCTAGAAGGGGATACCAAGCCATATACTATGCCCTTCCTGCTCGTACAGAGGCAGTTGCTTCTGACTCTATAATTACTGGTAGTGTTCCGAGTTTTCATAGGGATGTGTCAGTATTATTTGATCCTGGCTCCACTTATTCCTATGTGTCATCTTATTTTGCCTCATATTTAGGCGTATCTCGTGATTCTTTGAGTTCTCATGTTTACGTGTCTACACTTATTGGAGATTTTATTGTTGTTGACCGTGTGTATCGGCCGTGTTTGGTTATTATTATTGGTTTTGAGTCCAGCGCTGATTTATTATGCTCAATATGATAGATTTTGATAGTAGTTTGGGCATGGATTGGTTGTCGCCCCCATTGCTATTCTTGATTGTCACTCTAATACCGTGACGTTTGCTATGCCAGGCTTACCGCGATTAGAGTGGAGGGGTACCTTAGATTACACTCCCAGTATAGTTATTTCATTTCTTAAAGCTCAACGAATGGTTGAGAAGGGGTGTGACTGTATCTAGCTTATGTGAGAGATGTCAGTATTGATACCCCTAAAATTGAGTCAGTTCCAGTAGTGAGGGACTTTCGATATGTGTTTCGAGCTGATCTTTCGAGCATGCCGCCCGTCAGAGATATTGATTTTGGCATTGATTTGTTGCCGGGCACTCAGCCCATCTCTATTCCTCCATACCGTATGGATCATCCTGAGTTGAATGAGTTGAAGGAACAGATACAGGAATTTCTTGATAAGGGCTTCATTAGGCTCAGTGTGTCACCTTGGGGTGCTCCAATCTTGCTTGTGAAGAAAAAGGATGGTTTTATGCGTATGTACATTGATTATCGCCAGTTGAACAAAGTTACAGTGAAGAACATGTATCTTTTGCCTCGTATTGATGACTTATTTGATCAGTTACAGGGTGCCATAGTGTTCTCCAAGATTGACTTACATTCAGGTTATCATCAGTTGAAGATCTGGGAGCCAGATATCCCGAAGAGTGCTTTCAGGACTCGGTATGGTCATTACGAGTTCTTTGTGATGTCATTTAGGCTGACCAATGCCCTAGAAGCATTTATGCATTTGATGCATAGTAAATTTCGGCCCTATCTTAATTCATTCGTCATTGTGCTTATTGACGACATTCTGGTGTACTCTCCGAGTCGGGAGGATCATGAGTAGCACCTGAGGGCTGTGCTTCAAACCTTGAGAGAGAAGAAGTTATATGCAAAATTATCAAAGTGTGAGTTCTGGTTAGATTCAATGGCATTTCTAGGTCATGTAGTGTCGAGTGGCGGGATCAAGGTGGATCCGAAGAATATGGAGGCAGTGCAAAGCTGGCCCAGACCGTCATCAGCTATAGATATCCGGCATTTTCTTGGTTTGGTGGGGTATTACCGTCGATTTGTTGAGGGATTCTCATCTATTGCAGTGCCTATGACCAGACTGGCCCAGAAGGGTGCTCCGTTCAGGTGGACGGAGGAGTGTGAGGAGAGCTTTCAAAAGCTCAAGACAGCTTTGACTACAGCCCTGGTACTGATATTCCCTATAGGTTCGGGGTCTTATATTGTGTATTGTGATGCGCCGCGAGTTGGTTTTGGCGTGGTGTTGATGCAGGACTGTAGGATGATTTCCTACGCGTCCAAACTGTCACGCCCCGAACCTAGGCCTGGACGTTACACGACACTCGGTGCATGACTACATGTAACCGAGCGAACCAGCTGGATGGCTGAGTCAACATGTGATATCATAACATATTGAATGCGGAAGATAAACTAACACATGCTGATATACTGAAAATCTAATGATATAAATCAAATGCGAAAACACTAATATAAACCTGAAACATATATGGAGTAACATTGCTTAACCTTAAATGCGTGTGACTCTGTCTAACTGTTACTCTAGTCTATGAAGCCTATAGTGAAGCACTGAAAACACTAACTTTCTGAAAATACTAAAGACTGTAAGGTAATGATAATCCCCCGAAAGAACATGGAATCACCAAATAGCTGGTACGAGAATCCTAGCGCTCTGAATTGTCAAACTATAAATCATTACGATGCAGGTCCCGGACAAAAAGGGACGTCAGTACATTTGAATTGCACTGGTATGTAAAGCAACTGAAAGAAAGAATTATAGATACTGAAACTAAAACTAAGATGATGACTAAGAATTGATAATTGATAACTGAAATGATAACTATTGAAACTGAAACTAAAATGACAACTGATAGCTAATAGGTGATAACTGGAATGACAACTAATAACTGAACAAAGGAAGTAAGGATATGAATACTCCCTCTTCTGAATGATGAACCACTCGTTCATCTGAATAAATAAATTGCGGCCTCAAGACCAATATATATGTGCACAAACTGCGGCCTCGGGCCCAAGTCTGCGTATACATAACTACGGCCTCACGCGTAAGTATACGTACACATAACTGCGGCCTCGGGCCTAAAGATGCAAAAAGCATAAATTGTGGCCTCGGGCCCAAAGATGCATAAAGCATTAACTGCAGCCTCAGGCCCAAAGATGCATAAAGCATTAACTGCAGCCTCAGGCCCAAATACATGGGTTCAACGTTCAGGGATTCAAAATTAGGAACTGAGAATCATACTGCGATACATGCTATTGAAATACTGGATCATATTTAATTTAATGATACTCGAATGCTTAATAGAACTAGATTGAGAGATGTATTCATCAACTGATTATGAAAACTGAAACTTCAATTGTTTATGACATGCTGAGTAATCTAGACTAACACTCGTGGGCATCAAACCAAGTCTATATTGATTACACATTGATTTCAAAATTTAGAATGAAAGTCATGAACAAGTTACGAAGCTAGAGAATAGAAGTTCTGCAACTATTCAAGGAACTATGCTTAACTATATTTCTGAGGCAATTTGTAACGTGGTAAAGGAAATATAGTGTAGGGAGAATCATTAACATTCCCAAACATAGAGAGTTAGTCTCACATACCTTAACTTCCTGATCTTGAGCTTAAGATAGGAAATCATAGCTCCCTTCGACGGGGTCTCCCTGAACTTCTTTAGCAATACGGACTCAATTTCGTCATCTTCCAAATCGTTTCCTTTTATGGCGCACGTGTAAGAAGTAACGTGCTCATTTGGGTCAGAGATCCCGTTGTATTTAGGTATATCGGGTATACAGAACTTCTTTGGGATGGATTTTGGAGCCGCACTCTGAGGGAATGGTTTTTGCACAAGATTTTTGGAGTCCATTCCCTTTAAGATCGGTGGTGCCCCCGGTATCTAGTCAACTCGAGAGTTATAAGTTTCCACCTTCTTTTCGTTGGCCTCGATTTTCTTTTCTCCCGATTCTACTCTTTTAGTAAGCTCCTTGAGCATCCTCATTATGGCAGGGTCGGTTATTGAATTATTATCACCTGATCTTTCAAGCACTGGCTCGGTGGCGAGTAACCTCTTGTTCGGCCCTACTTGGTGCTATGTGCTGATTTTGCAACTAAGCAATACCGTTTTGTTAGACTTGCATCATTTCAAATATTACTTGGAGACTGACTCTTTCGTCTCCTCTTCCCTGTGTACCTCGACTGTCAGTTCGACCCTCTCTGCGTACACTTCGTTCGAGGTCTGCGCCTAAATATGCATTTAGATCAACATGCGAACTGACATCAACCGGGTTGACGGGCGGTGCTCCTCTAAGGTCGACCTGTGGTATCTCGTTTCCTGGAGCGATAATATTATCGTTTTCCCAGTGGAGTCCAAGGCCATTGTCTCCTTGTGTAGCTGTGTTTTGTGAGTTTGACATGATTTAACCTGTAAAAAAAATTCTTGACAAGAAACAAGTGTAAAATAGTGTGTTATACCAGAATTAGCACTGAACAATCACTATTATCCTTAGCCCCACGGTAGGTGCCAAACTGTTTACCTCAAAATACGAGTAAAGATTAAACTTGTGATGTGGTTATAAGGATACGTGATCTGATTCAATACCAATTGATAAATGGTTGAATTAATAACTGAATTAAACGATTAAAATGAATCAAACCAGTGTCGTTTTCAAGTTATCAACCTTGATTTGGAATAAGATCGAGATCAAGCGTTAAGAACAATAAGAACAATAGGAAACTGTAAGCAAGTAAAAGAGCAAAGTGTTATTATTTATCGGTAATTGTGTATAATATTTTGTGCTTACAAATGAACATGGTTCCTGAACAAAGAGGTATACTGAACAATGGAATCAGCAGACAAGACAAGCTTTTTTTATATATTCTTGATAGTCAATCCTTTACAATATGTTCTTATCAGAAAAGTGAAGATCATTTTTTGTTCCTTATATCTTCCTATTTATAGGGGATATTCCTAGAAAACTCTAAAACGTACAATTAAAGGAAAATTCAATGAAATATTCCTTCTCACTATTCTAAGACTTATTTTAGTCGTTGTTGTTATTCGTTCTATACACGACCTCGGCACTGGTATTTTCCTTGGCGACTCCTCGCCACTGAGCCGTAGTTGGATTCAACCTCGACCACGTCTCATCTATTTACAGTCATTGAGCTCGCCAAATTTTGACCAATACAGTTAGTCCCTCCGCTTGTTAAGGTCGTCCTCTTGGATGTTCTCGATGAGCGGATTCTGTTTGCAACTGGTCAAAAGAAATTCAGTCATGGTGATTGAGCCAAATTGGTCGAGGTTGAACTGGTGACGGTCGCCTCAAGGGCTGTGACTAGCGTGACTGACATAGGATGATGTCATGGCCACGCGCGTCATCATTACGCATTTTCCTAATGCAATGCGTCGTTTCCTGTGCCTCTGTTGCTTCAATTTTGGTGTTCATTGACGGTCCCTTGCCTCGATTTAGGCACCACCATACCCTATAAATAGAGGAGGGGTGTTTCACAAACGAAACTTTTAGCATCTCATATTCCATTTGCACTTTGCCTATTCTTCAGCTTCTTCTCCAATCTTTGTCTCCCATTTTCTTCTGCTCTTTTAGTTTCAGCTTCCGATTTCTTCTCCCATCGATACATTCTTTTTCTGGCTGCACTGTACATGTTTTGTTACGAAAAATGACAAATTCTCCTCATATTTTTGACATAGTCTCTGATGCCACCTCGTTGTCGGTGGTCGTACCTTCCGACAACGATGAACCTATGGTTGTGGAAGATGAGAGCTTCCCCATCGTGGAGGAGGTGGTTCCTCTAAAACCTTCGGTCAAAATGACTTCCCCAAAGAGCCTACCCCCGCTCCTGTGCAAGTCTTATCTAATATGGGGTCGCAACAATTATCTTCCCTTCGATCTAAATTTTGTATTCCTACTAGCATCGATATCGTTCCGGCGGGGAACGATATAATACATGCCCATTAGCCCAGATATTGCACTTTTTACGCTTACCCATTCTTGGCGGGTTATTCTCTTCCTCTCTCCCCACTATCTAAGGAGTTCTGCCACTTCTACCGCGTCTGCTCGACACAACTTTCCCCTTATTTATACAAAATTTTTCTGATGTTGGCGAAGTTCGTGGAATTGGCCAGCTGCGAGGTCTCCATTCGTCATCTGCTGCACCTCTTCTCGCCAAGTTTCTATAGAGGCTTGCTGATTCATCTCCACCACTGTGGGACTAAAGGATTGGTGGCCGGGATGGATGACAAGGCGAACCGTCGGTTCTGGTGCATCTATTTCTTTGTTAGAATCGATCACGTAGTGGCGGACCCAACCAGTCCCCTGAGCAGTGGAACTTCAACCGTAATGGTCTTTTATTATCTGTCGTACATTGTTTATCCCTTCTTTTTGTTTTTTACTCGCTAATGGCTTTCTGCTTTCAGCTGAGAGACGTCTTCCTTCCCTGGTGTTTGACATCGAAGATTGGGTAACTCGTGTTTTGCCTCATACTATGGGAATCTGCGACTGGGCATCTTTTAAGCGGTTCGATCCCAAGCCTCGACCAATAAGCTTGATTCTCATTTTATAGCTTATAACCGTTCGTCATCGTCTATGAACGTGATTTTCCTTTTGAGTTAGGTCGGCGAGCTTCCAAGAAGGCGAAGGCTCCGGTTCCTACATTCCACGAGGCAGCCACTTCGGCTGGAATGCAATTCGTATTGGCTAAGTCAGTACGAGGGGTCAAACTCAAGCTTCGTCATTGGGAGATTCCGTCCCTCGGGCTATTATTACATCGGTTGAGACCTCTGCTCAACCCATCTTGCATCTAACTGACGAGTCATCTCATAGCGAGGAAGAGGAGGTACTGAGGAAAAGGTGGAGGATGGAGACTGAAGAGGTCGATGTTGCTGACGCTGGGCCAGAGAGGCCTATCGCTCCAGATACGGAGTCGACACCTTTAATGGACATCAAGGCTGCTCCCGCACCCTGAATACCATCATGAAGGGTAACCCGTCTGAGGTCGACAGGACCCGCGATAGGGGGGAGCTTGCACGAACAGTCGAGGTTGGCTCATCATCAGCGGGTAGGAGAGATAGAGCCGTCCCAGTGGAGGACGATGGGTCTAGCTCTGATATCGACCCTGAGGAGGTTTGGGCTTTCGAGGAGAGGTTTACTCGGGTGGATATTAGGACGGAGGGGCCTGATCGACACATAGTTATACCTGTGGATTACAACCTCCTGGTCAACTCCGAACGGGAGGCGCCGGCCTTTGCTCCTCTATGTGCAGACTCCAAGAATAGGACGATACAAACGCTGAGAGATGCGGATTTGTCATTGGGTATATCAGGCATGGCCTTGCGAGTAGGTTTTACTTCTCTCATGTTAAGTTTGTCCTCTTCATATGTGTTGTTTACTTCCGCTGACATGTCTTCCTTTGTATGTTACACTCTCATCCTGGAGATTGAGCGTGACCGGTGGGAGGAGTGGAGGATGGCCCTTTTCAAGAAGATGGAATCCAAGTATAGAGAGTAGCGTTCTAAGAATCAAACGCTGGTAAACATACTCGCGAGGACGGCCAATTTCATGCGCTTCACGACGAGATCAAGTAGAAGGATGAGGAGTTGAAGGAGAACGATGAGGATATTATGAGGGCCATCGGCCGATAAAGTGTGCTAGAGCGGATGTTGAAGACTAAGGAGGATGAGTTTGAGGTGAGTAAGGGAGTGATGGCTGAAAATGCGGACCTTCAAGCGCAGGTGGCATCTTTAAAGGTCGAGCTTGAGCAGAGCGAGGCTAGGGTCGTCGACCTGAGGAATGAGTTGAGCTCTAGGGCCGAAGAGTTGAGGCAAGCTGAGAAAACCAGAATGGCCGCCATGGCGGAAGCGGCAACCCTAGAGGGTACCCTTCGTGTTTTCAGGTCTGAGCGAGCTCGTGAGGCGGAGACTTCGGCGCTCAAGGAGGCAAGGTTAGAAGAGCGGATTGAGGGTTTGGAGGTGGAGCTGTCTGGGCTGAATGAGCAGGTTGCCGCCCTTACAGCCGAGAAGGAGCAGTAGCAGGCCCAGCCGTCTAGTTCTCGTACTTCCACCGATCCCGGTGTGTCACGAGAGTTGTATGATATGTGGGTTCACGCTGAGGCCCAACTTGACATATATAGGTCTTTGAAGGCGACTAGAAAGGTTTCTGAGGCAGAATTTTAGGATGTTCATGTCAAGGCATGTGCAGCTCGTGACGCCTGCGGTTACGACCCCAGTACGCCCAGCGGGGACGATGATGAAGCCGCCTTGGATGGGCTCGCCTCCGACCCTTGAGACGATGATGAGTATGTCGGTAATGTTGGTGATGGGGGGGACGATGTGGTGTGAGGCCTTTGTACTTGGTTTTGGTTTTTTTTTGTGTGTGTTTTGCTGCTTTCTTTTTGTGGGGGCGTTTCTCAAGCCCTTTGTAAAATGTATTGGAACAGAACGATTGAAATGGAATAATTGTTTTCTGCTGTGTATTTTCGGCTTCTCTTTTCTTTTTCCATTTTTGTTGGTGTCTTCTTTTGTGAGAAATTCCCTGACTTTCGGTCGATTGGATGTAAAGTTGATTTGGACAAAGTCGAATGTAGATCAATTCGAACGAGGTTGGATGTAGATCGATTCTAGGTCCATTGTGGACTTTAGAAAATAATTCAAGTGGGATCGAATGCACATTCCCTTTGTTTATTGGAACGAGGTTGAATATGAGTTAATTCAAGCAAGGTCGAATATAAGTTAATTCGGGCGGTGTCGAATGTAAGTTGATTCGAGCGACGTCGAATGTAAGTTAATTCGAGCGAGGTCGAATATAAGTTGATTCGAGCAATGTTGAATGTCATTTGATTCGAGAGAGGTCGAATGTAAGTTAATTCGAGCAATGTCGAATGTATATTTTTTGCGTTGGTGTGATGCGTAAATTTTGTGGAGTTATGTAAGAATGTCGCATACTGATTTGTTATTCATTCATTGGAGAATATTACATGTTTCTATTTTGCCCTTACATACATTTGAGAAGTCCCAATCTATCTAGTTCCTTCATCGCTTGGCCTGGAGAAGTAGTCGATATGCGGAGCGGTGAATTTAACACCTACACTTAGAGACGCCCTCTTCGTTGCCTCATTAAAAACCTCCCCGATAAAACCCAATTGGGACAAAACTCGGGCGAGAGAAAAAGAGTATGACTTGGAGGACGTCCGTCTTCAGAAGTTGAAGTATTTGAGGTGGGAGACGTTCCAACTGCTTGGTAGTAGCTTTCCCTCCATTGTTTCTAGTTGGAATGACCCTTTGTTTGATGCCGTTGTGATTTTGTATGGCCCGTCCTAATTGGTTCCTAGTTTACCTTCTTGTGGGTCTTCGCTCGCTTGCATTTTGGTTTTGAGTACGTAGTACCCGACCTTGAGTGGAGGATCGTGAGATAAACCTTGACAGGGCGGCTATACGGCCGGTCAGCTTCTGTACCTATTTCTTGCTGGTCAAAATTTCAAGTATTCCCTCTATGGCATTGATTTTTTCGAGATTGACCTCAATGCCTCTCTGCGATACCAAAAAATCGAGGAACTTCCCAGAGGTCACGCCGAAGGTGCACTTTTCGGGGTTCAGCTTCATGTCGTATCGCTTAAGTATATCGAAGTCCTCCCTCAGGTGGTCGATGTGGTCTTCTTTTCTTTTTGACTTGACAAACATATCGTCTATATAGACTTCCATTGTTTTGCCGAGTTGCTCTTTGAACATCTTGGTGACCAACCTATGATAAGTCGCCCCTGCATTCTTCAACCCGAACGGCATGACTCTGTATCAGTATGTCCCTCTGTGGGTGATGAAAGTAGTCTTTGCCTGGTCCTTCTCCTCCATGAGGATTTGCTTATAGTCTGAGTAGGCGTCCAAGAAACTTAATAACTCGTGCCCCGTTGTTGCATCGATGAGTTGATCGATGTGAGGCAACGGAAAGGATTCTTTCAGGCAGGCTTTGTTTAGGTCCATGAAATCCACGAACATGCGCCATTTCCTATTTTTATTTTTCATCATGACCACGTTGACCACCCATTGGGGGTACTTTGACTTTCGAATGGAACCATTGGCGAGCAATTTTTCCACCTTTTCGCGAATGACCTTGTTGATTGCAGTGTTGAACTTTCTTCTAATTTACCGTACCGGCGGGTAGAGTGGATCGACATTCAACTTGTGTGTAGAAATATCTTTCGGGATACCTAGCATATCTGCATGGGAGAAAGCAAAAAGATCGGCGGTGTCAGTTAAAAATATTGTGGAATTTACCTAGTTCTGTGAGTTTGTGGCCGATGTAAGATTTTTTGTTGTGGTCGCTACTATCTAGTTGAACGAGGTCGAGGTCTTATACCGTTGACCCTGTGGCTTCCACGACGTCGTGATCTTTAATGATGTCTTTTTGTCCGTCGAGCTCGGGCCCCGACTTCGGTAATTGTTATGCTCCTTAGCCCTCTCCTTTTAACTGTTGAGTGTATGTGCAATCTTGGGCGATACGGTAGCATTCTTGAGTTGTGCGCTGTTCATCGCGGATGCTACATGTACCCCATGGGGTAGGAAACTTGATGAACTAATATAAGCTGGACGGGATGACCTCATGACGTGTATCCAAGGTCGCCCTATAATGGAATTGTAGGCTGTGTCTTGGTTCATGACATGGATTATGTTTCAAGGGTGACGCCCCCAGCCAGAACGGGCAATGTTATCTCTCCGGAGGTTCGTTCAACTGCATTGTTAAAACCTGTTAGTGTTATGCAGTGTGGTACTATCTTGACCTCGAGTCTCATTTGTGTGAGAACTCGGGGTAGATAATACACGTGCCGCTCTCGCCGTCTACCATGATTCTTTTTACATCGGTATCTGAAATTCGTGGGTATCTGACTTATCAAAAATGATAATGTCTTCGAGGTCATCATACCGTTCATGGGTGATCGACCGCTTCAGTTTGTGTGTGGTGGTGAACTTCACATGGTTGATTGTTGCTTCTGTCGCGCCCCCTTTTCTCGCGAAATCGGGTTTCGACATGTGACAACTCTTTTAAGGAGGTGTTAAAAGAGAGAGAGAGTCACCACCTAACGGTTTTAAGGTGCCTTAGGGAATCTATTTGCAAATAACTCTGGTTTAAACAGTTCGCATCACCAAAGATCGGGTAAGGGCTCAAATTACCTCGAAGAGAAGGTGTTAGGAACTCTTCAAGGTCCACAACTGTGGGTCCCGACCGAACTCGAATTATATGAATTAATCAAATAAAAAGAGAGAAAAACAAGAAGCTTGGGCAGTTATTATCAAAAGTCCTTGAATAAACACAAATAATTGATTTAAAGACAGGATGGGGGGTCCTAAGTTTTTTATCCTAAAGGATCACCCCGTGCAACATAAATAATACTTCGTAACTCCTTCGAGATGGGGTGTTACTCATATTATTCAGTGGGCACAAACTATCATCTCCTGCTATCTGATTACTATCTTTAAGTTTTTTTTAACCTAAAGCGCACTAGTTGATTCTAAATCGTGCCTTATGCGTGCACTACCCGTCCCATGCCTATGGCCCAGGAAGCATTTGGACCTCTATTTTGGGTGGTTCTAGACTTAACTTAGGCTGCTCAAATGATAAATCTAAGAGACATTCAAAAACATGTAGGACTACACATAAGGGCAGTAAATGTCTCTAGTTGGCCTCCGCATATAAGCAACAAATGCACGCAAACATGTTTTTACCTATTAGGCAGGTGACAAATGACAGAATTAATATGAAGTAGAGTCCTTAAGTCCTATAGTCATGGCTTCTACGTGATTCTGAATTTTAAACGTACAGGCAGTGTCGCTTGCTTAGAACTACAAATTTGCAGATTGCGTATATTACAAATCCTATGGGCATTCTTTCTAATTTGTTTGCGGTAAAATAGTGAAACAATTGGTAGTTCAAAAATTTCCAGCATTGATTTTATCAGCGTACTTTCTAGGCGAGCCACAGAGTCCTATAGGTAGGATTTCTAAGAATTAGCAATTGAAACTGGTTATTTATTTTTCATTCCTATAGGCATGCTGTCTAGGCGAGCAATTTAATAGGAATAACAGTAATAGCAGATAATTTTGATTATATCCTATAGGCATGATATCTGCGTGAATATTGTGAAGAGCAAGTATGTAATCCTATAGGAATGCTATCTAACATGAAGCAATTTGAACAAATAATTACTGTGTTGCAGTAGAGTAGGCAGATAATAATGTGAGAGTGTAACATGTACACATGTGAGATTTATTTATGTCCTATAGGCATGTTATCTAACAAAACACATAGAAGCAGGGCATGTTGAACAAATTAAACACTCAGATCCTGTAGGCAGTATTTCTACCCGTTCATGCAAACATTAGGATAAACCCATTTCCCAATTTTACTAATACCCAAATTGTTACTATAGAATTATTATAGGCCCAGTAATGAATAAAATTACAGAATGTTACAAATAACTATAGTGGGCCTAAGACATGACCAAAGCGTACCCAGCCCAGCCAGGCCTTCAATTTAGTCTCCACACAGGTTTTAGCATAACCCAGAAACCTCAAGAGCATTCGAACCAAACCCAGTAGCCATAGTTTGCTCATATGATCCAGGAAAAACAATCACTTTGCACATTTAGTAGGAAAAAAGAGAGACAAGATTGAGTAATCAGGACAAAGTGGCCAAGAACTTTAGGCCACAGAGTGTCAGAGTTCACAAGGGTCTCAAAATAGACCCTGAGCAGTGCTCACACTATGGAGGTTATTAGAGAAGTTTTAGAGGACCTTGGCTTTCAGCCGACCAAGGATTAGAGACTCAAAATAGGGAAGCAACCAAGGAAAATAGTAGTAAATTAATAAGGTTTTGTAAAAGTTCCCAGACATTACAAAGTAATCACATAATGAACATATCACACAGAGGGTGCATGACCTCAAGAAACAAGTTAATGCTGCCAATTTTCACACAACACATTGGGGCAGGGAGTATTTGTTACATGCTAATAAACAAGGGAACATCAAGTCAGCTAATTAACATTAAATTAACAAGTTCAACCTCAAGGATCAAATTATGCTAAACCTAAGGATTAACAGTAAAACTTATACTTGATGAAGCAAACAAAATCAGATATCAAGAGGGAACTAGTCAAGAAAGGCTAGTCTAAAGGATAACCAGTTGTTAGGGGTACAAAATTGGGTAGGGCAAGAACACACTAAGTGACAAACATAGTGATACGAACAAATTACAAATAGAGTGAAGGTTTTAACAGATTAGGGCATACTAATAACGTAAATTAATCACTATAGAAATTCAGAGTCAGGAAGAAAATATGGATTAGGCCATATGATCAATGCAAACACTCAAATTATCAATAACATTAAGCTAAACATGCTTCTAACATTCTGAATTGCATATGTTAGATACAAAGACATTTTTAGGGCTACCAGTTTTGGCGTGAGACAATACTAGAGAAGTTCATGCTACAGGTAGAATTACACGTGAAGAAAGTCAGGGAATTATATCAAGTCATGCAATTTCAGAGAACATAGACATGCTAATTAGAATATAATGGAATAAACATTGCGAAGGTTGAGAACTAACTAGTTATTTCTCAACAAACAAGAAAAGAACAACAATATGACTCAGAATCCCAGATGCGTCAAGTTCCCAAGGGTTTCAAAGAACCCAGGGCAGTGCTCACACCCAAGAAAGGTCAAAAAAGTAGGAAGTTTGGTGGCCTTGGCTTTCAGCCGGCCAAGAGCCAAAAACAGAATAAGAGAATAAATGAAAAGACCTAATTTTTTTAGTAGAGATTTTAGCGATTAGAGTCTTTTTTTTAAAAGGGAATGGGGGAGGGGTTTATATACTAGTAGAATCGAACAGTAAACAAGAGAGACAGAGTGATTTAAGCAACAAATAAGGTAAAGAAATATGCAAATCAGTCAAAAGGATCAATTTAAGAGATCTGTAAACCCTAGTTTTAGGGAAATTAAATATCAACAGAATATAAACAAATAATCAGACTCACAGTAGCATAGGATAAATATAGAAAGAATAAAACTCAAATCAGATATTTGAACCATTTTTAGTTCGATTCCAGAGAGAACTGCTTGCCATGTTTAGGCAATCACTATAGGAGAATAGCCAGTACCAAAAAGATATCGAATATGGTAAGTAATAGCAATCAAATCCCATGTTTGGTGGGATTATGAGAATGATTTGGGAGGGAGACGCCTAGGGTTTAATTGAAGAAGAAGGGGGGGGTTTGAGAGAATATTAGGGCGGCAGATGATGGGGAAGTGATTAGGGTTTGGGGATGAGGGGATAATTAAAAGGAGGGATTAAACAGGGATCGTTGATCTTGAGAGATCAAGACCAGGATTTAAAACATGAGTGGGGCGGGTTAAATATAGCGTCGATCGGGTTTTTGGGTTAAGGGGTTATTGGTTTGGGCTGGGGTTATTGGGCTAGGGTATTGGGGTTTTGGGGCCATTATTTGGTCGGAACTTGTTTAGAAATTAGGGCTAGTTCTTAAATACCAAATATTGTATCAAAGAATAATTTAAAAACTTAATTAATAGATAACAAAAATATTATTTATGCACTAAAAAGATTAAAAATAATAAATTAATATTATAAAAATATAAAAAATTATTTTTTGCACAAATAATGTAATTATACATGAATATAGGCTATTATTGCAAAAATGTGCAATCAGCCGAAAAATGCAAATGTAATTATGAAAAATGAAGTAAAATATTAAGAACATACATGTTGGTGTAAATAATAAGTTTGGATGATCAAATCATCATAAAAATAATTTGAAGGATATTATTAGATATTTATACAATAAAATGCTGGAAGAAATTAATTTAAAGCTTTTAAAAATTATGGAAAAGTATGAAAAGTGCTTGTATAGGTTTATAAAATAAATGATGATTAAAATATACTATTTTTTAAAGTATGTATATATTTTTATTAATATGAGGGAAAAATTGGTTATCAACAGCTGCCCCACTTTACCCGGGAATGATGAAAGAGTTGTCATGTAAAGAAATGATGACCGATTTTGACCGAATGGGGTGATTTGAGGCCGAACTCTGGTTTCTGAGTTGCCTGCATATCCTTGGGTTTACGAAAATCAGGCCGTGTGTAGTTTTGGATCTAACAGTGAACCAAGCCGATGGAATTGTTATAGGAATAGACAGGCTCTTCTAGATAGGACGATATCAGATGAGTTTATATGGAATTGTGAATGGATGTATTTAAGAACAGTTATGGATGAGCATTTGAACGGTTATCAAGTGGAAGTGGGTAACGGACGGTGGTTGGTTGCATTTGAGGTAGTTCAAGATGTGAGCATCAAACGGAAAACGGAGCAAAGATTGCTCCTGTTAAAAGAACGGTTACCTCCTTGATTACCTGCAAAACTTAAACGTAATGCATGCAAGTATATATGGGATTATTGAGAGAATAAATATGATGCAAATTATCTTTGGACCATGAAAGTTGTCTTTGGACGACTAGCATGATGTCCTTAGACCATGATGTCCTGGGCTATGAATCGCGTGATAAGAGATTCGCAGGCCATGAAATGATGTTTTCGGGCCATGAAAATGATTCCTCTGAACTATGACACCTTTGAATAATGATGTGCAATATTGAGAGATTCTCGGTCCATGACATGATGTCTTCCGGCTATAAGGATGGTGCCTTCGAACTATGACGCCTTTGGACAAGATGGTGATGTTTCAGCCCATGAAATGCAAAGACATGATGCTTAATCATATGCGAAGCGAAAAAAGATAGAGCTTAGTCTTGTGTAAGATTGGGGGCAGAGCTTAGCCTCGAGAAAAATAGAAAATAGTGTTAGATTTCAAGTATCATAGCATTTAGTATTATGCAAGGAAAGGAAGAACTTAGCCTTATGCAATTAGGGAGGCAATGCTTTAGCCTCATGCAAGAAAGGGAGACAATGCTCAGTCTCATGCAATGGAAAGGCAATGCTTAGCCTTATGCAGTTGAGGAGGCATGGCTTAGCCCCATGCAAAATGGGAGACAATGCTTAGTCTTATGTAAGGGAGGGCAATGCTTAGCCTTATGCAATTAAGGAGGCAGAGTTTAGCCTCATGCAAAATGGGAGACAATGCTTAGTCTCATGCAAGGAAAATCAATGCTTAGCCTTATGCAGTTTAGGAGGCAGGTCTTAGCCTCATGCAAAATGAAGATAAGTGATAGCAGAGTATTTCTTAGCTGGAGACGTGTTTGCGTTTGGCGACTTGATGCTATGAAGATAGTGATTTTGATGTGTGTACAAATTTGCGAATATTCCTTGTTCCTGCATCCAAAGAAAAATCGCGAGTCTTATGGGGAAGGTTGGTTCGTGCCTTCGCCTACTTGCTTTGCTTCGCTTTGCTCTGTATCAAGATCCTGCTCAAGTTACCATTAGCATCTCACTGTTTATAAAAGTAAAGTTTTCGAGGCAAAATATGCGGCCATTTGATGAACGTATTTATTTATAAACATAGTGGTATGCAATATCAAGTAAATTAGATGAACCAATAATTCTGAAACTTTTAGAGACATTGCGACCTCCTTTCATTAGAATTTTGAGGTCTCTTCCTCAAAATTCTGCCCCAGTTTAATAAGCGATTCTTTGACCATTCTGCATATGACGAAATTTGCTGAACTTGCTCCAGAATTTTGAGGATGCCCCAGTTTTTTACCATGGTGGAAAATGAGGATTTTATTGAGTTGTGACCGAACCCACAGGGCTGCCTATGTAGCCCTTCTTAAACGGGAATCTGGTCAAGCTTAGTTCAGCTACATCAGATGAAGAAATGCAAACAATATAAACATAGTATCTCTTGACTGTGTCTGAGTTGATAGGCTTTGGCCAAATTTCTCCGTCCATTTCTGAAAGTATGAGTGTTCCTCCTGTTAGCACTCTGTGAACCATGTAGGGCCCTTTCCAATTGGGTGAAAATTTCCCTTTGGCTTAATCTTGATGCGGCAAGATCCGCTTCAGCACCAGCTGCCCTGGTGTGAACTGTCTAGGTTTAACCCTTTTGTTGAAAGCTCTGGACATTCTGTTCTGATAAATTTGACCATGGCATACCACATTCATTCTTTTCCCGTCAATAATGGCTAATTATTTGTCGTGACATTTTATCCATTCTGCATCACTGAGTTCGGCTTCTTGGATGATTCTTTAGCGGGAATTACAACTTCAGTACCGTAGACCAGCAGTTAAGGAGTTGCCCCAGTTGATGTGCGGATTGTGGTACGATACCCCAATAAGGAAAATGGTAATTTCTCGTGCCATTACTTGCCATTGTGTACCATCTTTCTCAATATTTTCTTGATATTCTTGTTTGCGGCCTCCATGACTCTATCATTTGAGGCATGTATGATGTGGAATTCTTATGCTTGATTTTGAAGTTTTCACACATAGCTTTCATTATGTCACTGTTGAGGTTGGCGGCATTGTCGGTGATAATGGATTCTGGTACCCAATCGGCAAACAATACGATCCCTGACAAAATTTGTGACGACTTTCTTGGTTACAACTTTGTAAGATGCAGCCTCGACACATTTTGTGAAGTAGTCTATGGCCAGTAAAATGAACATGTACCCATTTGAAGCGGTGGGCTCGATCAGACCGATGACATCCATTCCCCAAGCGACAAAAGGACACAGTGCGATTATTGCATTGAGTTCATTTGGTGGCACCCGTATCATATCTGCATGTATTCGGCACTGATGACACTTCTGGACATACCTGATGCAGTCTGTTTCCATAGTCATCCAAAAATATCCTGCTCTCAATATCTTCTTGGCTAAAATGAAACCGTTCATGTGTGGTCTGCAAGTTCCGGCATGTATCTCTTCAAGCAGTTTGGAATCTTCCTTGGCGTCAATGCACCGTAATAATCCTAGGTCTGGACTCCTTCTGTACAGAATTCCTCCACTTTGGAAGAAATAGTTGGATAGTCTTCGGAGTGTGCATTTTTTAGTATGGTTTGTCTGCTCCGGGTACTCTCCTTTTGCCAAGTATTCCTTGATATCATGGAACCACGGATTCCCATCTGTTTCTTCTTCAACATGAGTGCAATAAGCTGGCCGATTATGGATCCTTACTGGAATAGGGCCAATGAAATTCTTGTCCTGGTGTTATATCATGGAAGACAAGGTGGCCAATGCGTCCGCGAACTAATTCTGGATTCTCGGAACATGTCTGAACTCTAGCTTTGTGAACCTCTTCATCAACTCTTACACATGATATAGATATAGTAATCTTTTGGTATTCTTTGTAGCCCACTCTCCTAGGACATGATGTACCAGAAGGTCTAAATCACCAATTACCAGCAATTCCTGGATATTCATGTCAATGGCCAAATTGAGCTCCAAGATGAAAGCCTCATATTCTTCCATATTGTTGGTGCACGAAAATTTGAGTTTTGCAGATACCGGGTAATGCTGACCTGTCTCTGACACAAAAACGGCTCCAATACCCACTTCCTTGAAATTTTCAGCCCCATCGAAAAACGTTCTCCAAACGTTTGTCACTACCCAAAACAAACCCGGTCGAGATGGCTCCTATCGAGGAACTAGGCAAGCTGACACACTCCCAAACAATTCGGTATTTCATTAAAAATTAGATAATAGCCTTACAACAACAACAACAACAACAACAACAAACCCAGTTTGATCCCAATATGTGGGGTCTGGGGAGGGTAGTCTGTATGCAGACCTTACCCCTACCTAATGCAAGTAGAGAGGTTGTTTCCAATAGACCCTCGGCTCAGTAAGGGCAAGAAGAAGAAGAGGGAAGCAAGGAAGGAAGAAGGTTGAAAACAAAAAAAAACAATAGGGAAAATAGTATCAAATAATAGCAACAGGGAATACAATACCTGAGGCGAACAAAACCACATAACGTGATAAAAATCTAAGAATGTGAAGGGACATGTATGCTACTAAACCTATCGGTGAACACTATAAACTACCTACTAACCTTCTACCTTAATCCTCGACCTCCACACCCTCCTATCAAGGGTCATGTCCTCAGTGAGCTGAAGCAGCGCCATGTCCTGCCTAATCACTTCTCCCCAGTAGTTCTTAGGCCTACCTCGACCCCTTATCAAACTCTCCACGGACAACCTCTCACACCTCCTGACCTCGCATTAATGCTTCTTCTCCTAACATGTCCGAACCATCTCAGCCGCAACTGCTGCATCTGAGATAATAGCCTTTTTCAACTGAAATTTGCATAAAAGAAATAAAATAAAAACCAGAATGCAGAAATAAAACCCCAACACCTGGTGTCACTAATTCATGAGCCAATACTACAACTATTCTAAAATATAACAAGACATCATAGTCTGAGAATAACCAAAATATACTAAAAGGAAGACAAGGAAGGAGAAAGGCGGGACTGCGATCGCCAGGCAGCTACCTCGCTATCCCCGATGAAAGTCCGCAACTAGAATAGTCAACAGCCGCTACCGTGGCCATAGATACCTGGATCTGCACACAAGGTGCATGAGGTAAGGTGCGTACACCAACTCAGTAAGTAACAAGTCAAAACTATGGAATGATAGGCAGTGACGGAATAAACCTTAACAGATCACAAAAATTTAACTATACAATAAAGTAGACATGCTTTCCATTCAAGTATTCAGCTCAGGAAGTAAAATAAATGGAAATCTGGACGGTGTAACATAATAAACTTAGTATATCTCTAAGTTACAATGCACAGAATGCATGAAAATATACCGTGTACCTCCACTCTCAAGTGCTCACCCACTCGGTACCGCATATGGCCATCCAGCCCAGGGAAATCCATCCCTGAACATACTCGATGCTAACTATATAGTCACTCGGTACCGGGGAAAAGGGTAATCCAATCCTGTGGAGAAATCCATCTCCAGGTATCAATACTTCGGACAAATCCATGTCCAGGGAAATCCATCCCTCAATAATATCATCTGCGCTCACTGGGGTGTGTTACAGACTCTGGAGGGGCTCCTACAGCCCAAGTGCTATCACAATCATCAACATAACCGATGCGGCGTGCAGCCCGATCCCATATCTGTCACTCATAATCAGGATCTCGACCCCACTCAGTCATCACCATCTCTCACACACGGGCTCACAATGCCATGAAACTAGCCTGAGATAATGATATGATGTGCCAAATAATAATAACTGAGACTGAGACATGGTATGATAAGCATGAATAAGACTGAGTTCATAATATCAATGAAACTAATAAGATGACAACAAGAAACGACCACTCGAGTCTCAACAGTATCGACGTGAAGCCCTAACAGGATGTCTAGCATAATTTACAACACATTTACTTAATCACATGATAGAAACACGGATACCAGCAAGAAATGTTACTAAGCGGTGCCATGGAATGAACCAGGCTAGAATTCTCATGGTGCACGCCCGCACGCCCGTCACTTGGCATGTGCGTCACCTCAATACTAATCACATAACACATAGCTCGGGGTTTCAAACCCTCAAAACCAAGTTTTGAAGCGTTACTTACCTCAATCAAGCCAAAATCCTACTCCGTGACGACCTTGACTCTCGACTCGGCCTCCAAAAGTCCTGAATCTAACCAAAATCAATATAATGCAATCAATATAGTCCAAGGAAACAACTCCACACGAAAAACTATAAACTTCAACCAAAATCCCGAAATTCACCCAAACCCCCCCTCCCCCCCGGTCCCACAACTTGGAATCCGACAAAAATCACAAAAATAGAAACCCCTTGCACTCATGATTCCAACCATACCAAATTTATCAAAATCCAGCCTCGTTTGACCCCTCAAATCCCCACATCAAACTCTCTAATAACCAAGCCCTAATTCCCTCAATTTCATCTCCAATTTCTACTAATTACATGCTTAAATAACTGAAAATTATCATAATCAGGAGTATTAAGCTCAAATGACTTACCTCAATGTAAACCCCCTTTATTCTCTCTTCAAACTCTCCAAAAAACTCCCAAAACCGATTAGAAATTGTGATGAATGACCGAAAATTCGCGAAGTCCACAATTTATACCTTCTGCCCTGTACTTCCGCATCTACGGTCCATCAGTCGCTTCTGTAATGCCACACCTGTGGAAAATCTATCATAGGTGCGGTCCTCATTTAATTTCCCAAAATCTGCTTATGCCGTCAAATTCTCGCACCAGCGACCCCACATGTGCGGATTCTCCTCCGCATCTTCGACTTCCCTCATGGTCCTAATTTTCTGCATCTGCGGCTTCCTCCATCACATTTGCAACCTCGGAACCCTCAAAACTCTCTGTTAACCATCCGTAATCATCCCAAGGCCCTCAGTGTCACGCCCCGAACTTGGGGGGCGAGACCGGCACCCCGTGCCTCACCTATCCTTGTATCCCAACTTGCGAGTAAAGAACTCTGAACATGTGATATCATACTTTAGCCGTGGGCCACATTGCAATACAACTACGAATGCTGACTAAATATCAATATAAAGCTAGGCCAACAAGGCCGTCATAACTACTACATCTGGCAACCCAACATAATATACATAAAAGGCCTTCAAGCCCAACATACTGCACTAACTGACAGGATATGTCTACAAGCCTCTATTGATGGATATACTGTGATCGGAATAGCTCCCCAAACTACTCATAACATCTATACATATATATACAAGATTTACATAAGGCTATAGACCCGACAACTCCGAAAGGTATGGAGCTTATCGATCAAGCTGAACTCGGGCAACACTTAATGAGGAGGTCCACCCGTCTGTCTGGGCCAGCATGCATGAAATGCAGCGCCCCCAGAAAAGGGACGTCAGTACGAAATAATGTACCGAGTATGTAAGGCAATATACTGAAAGCTGAACTGAACTGAAATATAATAATTGAAAGTAACTGGAAGTCAAAGATAATCTGAAGATATGCTTACCTACTGATACTGACTCAACTATCTCAATATAGTAAGTAAAATAGTTGTCTGGCCATATAAGGCTTGGTATATATATAACTTCTCTGCCGTAGTAGGCTCGCTCATAGGCGCTCGGCCATACTAGGCTCTGTATCTCGGCCAACTGGGCTCGGTCATAGGCGCTCGGCCACAGTAGGCTCAGTATATAACTTACTATGTGATCAGAGGTTGCCCAATAGGGGCCTGCCTATCGATTTCAACTCGATGGTAATGAAAGTACTGTAATACTGTATATATATACTCTTTGCTCTCTTGACTGGAAGAGGGAAATACTCAATTGAATATGAAGTCCCGATACGGAGTATATTGTAGCTTACAAAACTAGGAAAATATACGTAAATTTCGGGACATGAATTTTTCTTTATGCCTCGTTATCAAACTTTTGTAGTTACGAGATCATGAAAAATGAAGGAAGATCTAAGCCTTAATATACCTGAACCGATTTTCTTGACAATCTGTCCAATACATGTTGATTGCGACAAAATATGTAACGACGGATCGAAGTAGGGGAAAATCTGTATGATATTCTTGAAAAAGATTGCTCCATACTTCCTTAAAGTTGCAAAATATCATGTTGCTAAGGTGCTAAGAGATCTTGTTGGATTCACGTTGCTAACTTTGGAATCCTTGTATGAATGGGTTGAAGATGTTATAAAACATCTTTTTCTTGAAATGTTATAAAACATCATTTTCTTGAAGATGTTATAAAACAACATATAATGCTAACGTGACCTTGAATCATTTTCTTGATTATTTGAAGTTCCTTTTACTAACTAGGTTTGGGCCCCACATCTTTTATGACTAAGCCTCATAACTTACATAAATAAGCCACTTATTTATGGTCGTAATGAGTCATTATTGATGGCTTTCATGGCTACCACGTTTCGGCTTAAACCTTATCCAAGATCTTGATTTATTCAATCAATAATTCATTAATTAATTGTTAATCTCCCACTAAAATAAATAATTATCCGGTTATCCACATAATGAAGAATTATCTCAAATTACTTAAAATACTACTCACCTTTAACACACCTTATACACCTTACTATCATGGCCATGTGGTACCTTGCATGGTACTAGTCCATAAATACTTAGCTCGGGCCATATTTCATCCCAAATTGACAACCTTAACCAAAAATTCATTTTCTTTGATTCGTTTACTCTTTAACCTTCAGAATTTACTTATCACTTGTTTGAAATAGTGTAATACTTATAACCCCAAAATAAATCTCATTCCCGAACTTACGTCGATTAACGTACGAAAATGCGGAATATAATATCTCATTTCCGAGCTTATATCAATTTATTATGGCTTACTTCTACGTACGGAAACATGGGGTGTAGCATCATTCCCCCCTTTGGAACATTCATCCTCGGATGTTGAATAATGCACTTATTATTTTCATGACTTATGTCTTCTGAATACTTTAGTACTTTCCTTGCCATCTTGGCAATTGTTCTTTGAATAATTCCAAAGGCCGGGGAATTCCCCCCTTTAAGCCTCTTTCTCACACCACGACTCGTGGTCGAAATATTTCCACTTATGGTATACTTTTTTGCTTTCCTTCCCAACCGGTAAGCCCTAATCCCTTGTCATTTCATTCTCCATGTTTTCATAATATGTGTTGATCGACCAGCATGTTTAAATTCTGAGTATGATTCTACCTTTATTTTTCTATAACTTCGTCTAATCCTATAGTTAACACTATTAATTTAAGATTAGTTATTTTGAATAATATGAATCCTCTTAAATGCTAGCTTAATGTTTAACTTATCCATGCACTGCTTGTTAATCCTGCACCTGCTCTAAACTTTGCATCCTTAGGATACTATCAACATGAAATTAGTTAACTTATCCTAACTTTACAGACTTGTATTGTTACTTAATTCATGTGCCCTGTCAATTTATTTGCTAACATATCTGGTATCCCTCTGAATTCATGTGATAATCTAACTGTTTTTCTTGATTATTTCTGTAATTAAACAAGGTTGTCTTAATGCTAGCATGAACACCTGGCCTAGTTAGACTGTTTTCCAGATTTCAACTTACTTGGACTATGTGTTTGAGCATGAACTTTTCTTGTTTTCATAATGGAATTCTTCCTACAAGTGTTGTATTCTAAACTTTGTTTTCTTATGAAATCAAAATTGTTTTAAATCTGTCTCTACCTCATTTTACATGATGTTACTCTTTTAAAAACTTTCACTCTTAGTTCCTTAGGTTCTATCCTCAACCACCCTAGTGTGAGCACTGCTCAGGGTCCCTGTGAGACTCCTGTGAACTCTGACACACTGGGAACTGGTTCCTAATCTCTTTTAAATCATCTCTGAATATTTGGTTCTAGTGTGAGCCTTTGCCTAGGTCCTTGAGGCCCTTAGGAACTTTGACATATCAGAAACCTGGTTATATATGTGCTATGGGTGAGTCCCTCACCATTGACTATGTTGTACCTATGAAATGAGCCTCAAAGTTGATATGGTTGGAGGGCCTGGTTACCCAGGTGTATTTGGGCCTAATAGAAGGCTCCCTATAGTTCGATTCATTTCTATTCTGTAATTCATTTGCTATTCTGGTCTATAATAACTTTGTAATAAACATATTATGGGGAATTTAGTAAAATCGGTGGGTTTCTTATTTCGTTTTGTTAAACTGGGTGGAAATCCTGCCTATAGGGATTCATCTATGCTGTTAATTCTACTCACTTGTCAAAACTGTTAAGTTCTGCTATGTGTTTAGAAATCCTGCCTATAGGACTTTCATTGATGATGTCAATTTTGCTTAAACTCGCATGAGTTCTGTATGGTGTACATTAGAAATCCTGCCTATAGGACGCATTAATGAATATGCATTAGCAATCATGCCTATATGATTAATATCTTGTTTAATTATTTTTCTGGCAATTTGTACAAATTTTCTGCCCATGTACTGCATAATAGATATCATTTCTGTAGGATAAAAATCAGTTTCAAACATAGAGATCATGCCTATAGGATAAAAAAATCAGTTTCAAACCTAGAGATCATGCCTATAGGATAAAAAATCAGTTTCAAACCTAGAGATCATCCCTATAGGATTTAAGTCATTTCAGTAGAAAGCATGCCTGTAGGATTAAAAGGAAATTCAGGACCATGAATCATGTCTATATAAAGCTAAAATCAGTTCTACACCTAAAAATCATGTTTATAGGATGATAACCATCACGCTCGTAGAAGTCATGCCTATCGGATACCACTAATTGGTTCTGAATACAATCGCCACTGTCAATCACTTTGACAATATGCCTATAGGACTTAATAACAACTCTGGATTTATGATTGTGATGCATTATTACCTGAAGCGCGCATATATTATACTGAATAAAATCAGTAGGCAAACAACAGGTCTTAACACTCCCCTTAATAAAACTGCCTCTACACATTTGTTTTCTCACATAGATATCCTGCTAAATCAATTGCGTACATTTGATGTTTTTATGTGCGGAGGTCAACATGAGCCCATATTTGCTTTTATTTGAAAGTCCTAATTGTTTTTGTTTGTTGCCTAGTCTTTTATAATTTTAAGCAACTTAGGTTTAGTCTAGAACCATCCCAAATAGAGGTCCTAATGCCTCCAGGGCTATAAGTAAGGGACGGGTAGTGCACGCATAGGAAACGAGCTAGAATCAACTAGAGCGCCTTAGGTAACAACTTAAAGATAGTAATCGGGTAGTAGGAGATGATAGTCTGTGTGAGTAACACCCCGACTTGAGGGAGTTACAAAGTATTTCACGGGGTGATCCTATAGGCTAAAAAACTTAGGACCCACCCCCCTCCATCCCTATTAATTAGTTTTCTTTACTTTTCCTTAGACTAATTCGTTTAATTCAAGTTCGGCCGGGACCCACCATTGTCGACCTCGAGGGGTGCCTAACACCTTACCCTCAAGGTAACTTGAGCCCTTACCCGATCTCTGGTGATATAAACTGGTAATAACATGAGTTATCTGCTCTAGGTGCCCTAACACACCTTAATCCGTTAGTTGGCGACTCTAAACCAATTCCTTTTCCCTACCCTCTCAAAAGTAGTTGTCCTAAAAATGTCGAAACCCGATTTCTCGAGAAAAAGGGGGCGCGACAATTGGTCGGGTCGTTACATCCTCCCCCACTTAAACATATGTTCATCCTCGAACGTGCCAAGAGTTGTTTTGAAAGCCATCAAACCGCCATGTAGCCTTATCAGGAACATACTCGGGGGTGATTCCACATCACCCTATCCTATATAGGTCTGATAACACCGCATAACTGAAATTTCTTAATTCAACCTGGCCTATAAGCCTTAGAATCAAAATTTCCAACATCTGAAATTTCCTACAAGATCTGAACCTCGCATCTATACACTATATAATTCTGAACAAGTTGTACCAAGTTGTAACCATAACTCAAATACTCAAAACTCAAATACCACATAACTCAATGCTCGTAGCAGTGATTTCTAATCACAGTAGCTGCTCAAATTAACCCGATGTCAGTAGTAAACCTCATATCCAACAAGACCTTGTTCTAAAACCTTCGTACACCGCCGAAAATGAAAGAAACATACAGGAACTCACAACCACTCACTATATAAACATGTCATAGAGCTTTCTCTCGTTCAACAAGTACCATAGCCAATTATTTAAGCTGAATTCTAAATATTTCTTCTAACATGCTGTAATCAAGCTTCATAGTATCCGCTATAGGTTCTGCCTTTCCAGCACAGAACATCATTTAAAACCAACTCATCAATTTTAGTGAGAAAAACATATGTGTGTTCATGTGCATAATTTCCTCAAATTGCCCTAATTAGGCAATATCATATCATGTAGAGGAAGGAAGCAATTAATCTGATAGATGATCAAGGAAATGCGATTTCCACATGCTGCATCGACAACTCACGTGCTAAAATGGTACCCGCACGGACAACTCACGTACCAATAATGTCAATATATGGATCTGCACGGACAACTCACGTGCCAATAATGTCAATATATGGATCTGCATGGACAACTCACGTGCTAATAATAGAACCCGCACGGACAACTCACGTGCCAATAATATAATCCGCGCGCTATAGTCCCAGACCTCCAGTCCAAACATATCATACGAGAGCATTTAAACAGGTATACAAGTACATGATGAGTGAGATAAGACTTTCATGTTCCTGGACTGGTATAAGTGACATGCTAAAGTGTACGCATGTACAAAGTGTGTTATCATAGCTCAAATCAAAAAACCTTTTTACACTGAGGCATTTATCAAGTTCGTTCACGGATTTTAACCCTTAAATAGCTCACACAATGTTAACGTAGAATTAGCAACTACCAAGTTTGTGCTATAAATTAGCCTCGTTGTAACCTAAAGTATAGCCCAAATAGTGCTCAACAAAGGTATAAATATGATAAACATTATAAATTCAAGCTTAACAATCAACTCTAGGCATATCATAGCCTAAGCATCTTCCCAAACATGAATAATTGCCCCGGTGTTCACACATGGGTTCGAACCTCATATATATGCGCACTCACAGCGTAGTCATCACAATCAATTAGCGCAAATAGTGCCTCTCTAATTTTAAATAAAATACTCACATCAAACATGTCGCAAATCCCAAGATAGAATACTTCTGAGAACTCCTAGTCTCCAAATTCATAGAACACATGAATCACCATAACTGATCCCAACTCTAGCACTCGAATGACTAACACATCTTCACGCACGATCATCCCACGAGAAATATTTTCATAATTTTTCCGTGCTACATAGAAAAAATCTGAATATTAGTAATCGATCAACCAGACGAGTTTCGTAATATCAATGAACATCCGTTAGTCGAAACATAATTTGCCTTTTGAAATGTGCACCCTTGTCAGGGATTACTGAGCAGTTATAACATTTATCTAAATATCTGAACTGACACTATTCAGAATTCGTGACCTTACCTTCAAAAATGAACTGCCACCCTATGCTTGAAAATCTTAATCCCACACAATACACCACGTCCATCATGCCATCATGTGACAAGCACAACAATCTCATTATCAATTCTGAGTTACCAGTAATTTACATATCGATTAGTTAGAAACCTTCTATTTGCTCCCATCCAGGAGGAAATCACAATACACAACATGTTCCTCACACCGGTAGAAAATATCCGGCTCAAACCATGGTAGAAACAATCATGAACACCTTGCAATTCATTCTCACATAACCAAGCTATCAGAACTGAATTCATCTAACTTGACCAAATCACGTAGGTCGCAAAACCCATGAATACTGCCACCAAAACCTCTGTGGAGCCTCACCATATCATAAGTACACCAAGAACCGATTATATTCATTATCGTGTTGATCTTACTTACTACCAAGCTATTATGGTTCTTTGATTCCTCTCTGTATTACCCTCAAGTAGACACGCTTACTTGACATACACCATGTACGTTACCCAAAGCTCACTACCAGAGATCCCAGCATAAAACCACACCGCCCTAAGGCCCATAAGCCGATGTATTCTGCTTAAGCATCCCCGTAAGTACCACAACCAAAACGCCTACTCTGAAAGTACCTTATGTGAATTTAAAATTATTATTTTACCTCCCTTATACTGGAATGTAGAATCCATAGTCATACAGAATTACCACAAGTCCCGACACCATCAAATGCAGATCTCAGATTCTATCCATACAAAAGTCAGAAAAAATTCTCAATTATCATATATAAATCTCGGACCCATTATAACCTTCTGAGATTCACCCACTCTGCTCAACCTAAATTGCACAGCCCAAATGGGCCAAAAGACATATGCCCCATTAGCACAACAATACTCAAAGAAGTAACCCTTCCTTAAACCACTAGTCAAATTCATATCCCATGCGAGCTACATTCTTCGCAATTAACAACTTAATCCTTCCATGATTTTTCATATTTTCATAAGTGCATTATATCCTCGATCTTACCCTATGCATTCATAACTGTTCCACAAGTATGCCTCAGACCAAAACCTAAATTTAACATATAACCATGAAATCGAATTGCCAATAGCAGGATCCTCCACTTGGCTCAAAGCCATAGATGAAAACATTCAATAATTCACAATAACCATATTCAACTATTGTCATAACACCGTAGTGAGATTTAACTAAATTCTTCCCAAGCTCATGTAACACAACCTATATGGTACCTCAAATCATCTACTGCGCTCGTCTTCATTTCCCGTGACGGCCAGATCAACTTTCTTGACTAATTTAAATTCGAATATCAATACATCTACCATAGTGGTAGTAAAGAAAATTCTCCATAAAACATTGTAAGGATCACACCTCTGTAGTTTATTCTGCGGGTGATAACCCTCCTGTTTAGCCTCAAACTGGCATCTTTCTATACTTTTTTTTACTGCCACAACTACTGCGTAATCACTTTACCGTCCTGAGTTTTAACTCATCAACAAGTCATGAAAATTTAATTTGTTCCACAACTACACCACGTGGAATATCCTTCAACACACCCATAACTCAAGACTATAAGTCAAATCAAGACATTTCAATCAAACCATCTGAACACATCTCGCAGTACCTCATACTCATCATCTAGCCATTCAACCGCTCATCGAGCAACATGTTTCAACTCATAAGCAAACTAACGGAAACATAAGTCGAATGCACAAGTTTTTTTCACAACTGAAATTATCAAGCCCAAGCTGCCGTCTACACCTGGCCTCAAGTCCTCCAGACTTGCCCAACACCAAAACACAGAAAACACATCTCGTACCTCATTCATAGAATCACACGCTGTTGATGCACAACTGATATCGAGCATTCACATACGCATACGAGTGAGTGGAAGAAATTCAAGGAGGTACGCTTCAAGCTGAATCAATGTCGCACGATAAGGAAAGAAATATGGGAAGTTTATCTTTAAATTCCCTGTAGCCTCTTGAAGACAAGTATGGACGTCATCGTACCAATCCGCAAGACTCTACTAGACACTAGCTCATGATTCGTGAGACCTATGAAACCTAGGCTCTGATACAACTTATTACAACCCAAAATCTCACCTGTCGTGACTACATCTATCTCAATACTAGGCAAGCCGACAACCTCAATAACCCATAATTTCTTTTATGTTTGAAAGCATAAGATTTAAATTTCATAGGAAATCTCACAGATTACTAACGTAAAATACATTCCCAAACCCGGTATCACTGAGTACATGAGCATCTAAATAATAAAAAAGTCTGACAGATAAATACACTGTCTGAAATATAGAACAGTACAATAATTGAAAGGAAGAGAGTTAAGGTCAACGGATTCCAAGCAGATACCATGATGGTCTCCAATTGATAATACTATGAGATCTAACAATTTTCATATCCAAAAGAACCTGGATCTGCACATGAGGGGCAGGGTGTAGTATGAGTACAACCAACTCAGTAAGTAACAATAATAAATAAGGAACTAAAAGGTAGTGACGAGCTACATAGTTATAGTTCATTTTTAGTAATCTCAACAAGAAGTAGACATGCTTTCAAATCCGCCAATTTAAGTCACTTCAATTTTATATAGTTTCAAGTTCAAGTAAACACCAGATATAGAATCTTCTAGAGATTTCAAAACAATGAAAGATAGCAACTAAGTGCAACAAAAAAAGAAAGCAGTACAGCCTCTCAGGGCAATAATCACTCAACTCTTGTCAACAGCTCAATCACTCGGCTCTCAGCCCTCAAGACTCACACTCAATAGGTATCTGTGCTCACTGTGGTGTACAGACTCCGGAGGGGCTCCTTCAGTCCAAGCGCTATAATCTGCACGGACAACTCACATGTTGCACAGAAAACTCGCATGCTATAATATAGTATCTAGATCCGCACGTACAACTCATATGCTGCACGTACAACTCAAGTGATCTGCACGGACAACTCACGTGTTGTACGGACAAATCATGTGTTGTAGTATCAATATCTCACAATTAGGCCCTCGGACTCACTCAGTCATAAATCTCTCCAGTCTCTCGGGCTCTTAGAAATCAGGAAAATCAGACCAAACAGCAATGCCATGATGTATCAATAATAAATAACATAGATGAGATATGATATGAGAGTAAAAACTGAAACTGAGTACATATAGAATTTAGCAGGCAGTTCAACATGTAACGCAGCCTCTATAGGTCCCAGTAATACCAACACATAGCCTAAACATGGTTTTTGACATGCTTTACAGTCAAATTTCTATACACATAGAGAGCACATGACTAAAAACAAGTTATTCAACTTTACAATTTCACATAACGGACAAAATCACAATTCCCATGGTGCATGCCCACACACCCGTCGCCTAGCATGTACGTCACCTCCACAATAGTCACATGACACAAAATCTGGGGTTTCACAACCTCAGGACCAGATTTATAATTGTTACTTACCTCAATCCGAGCAAAACTCAACTCTAAAAAGCCTTCACCTCTCAAATTGATCTCGAATCTAGCCACAATAATTCGATTCAGTTAATACAAATTATAGGAATTAATTCCATATGAAATTCGACATTATCCATTAAAAATCTGAAATTGCACTTAAGAATTCGCCCGTGGATCCCACGTCTCGGAACCCGACAAAAGTCACACATTATGAACGCCCATCCAACCATGAGTCTAACCATACCAATTTTACCAAATTCCAATAACAAATCGACCTCCAAATCTTAAATTTAAGGTATAGAGAATTTCTACCATTTTCAACCTAATTCACTAATCTCATGATAAAAACAACAATAGATACATGTATTTTAACCAAAATCGAGTTAGGAATTCTTACATGCGGCCTTGAGCTTTTGAAAGCTCGTTTCACACTCGTCAGACCATCAGAAAGGAGCAATCTTCTGAGTCAATCTAGTCAAAGGCGCTGCAATAGAGGAGAAACCTTCACGAACCGTCGGTATAGCCTGCTACCCTAAGAAACTCCTGATCTCGGTCGCTATGGTCGGACGAGGCCAATTCTGAGTTGCCTAGATTTTCCTGGGATCTACCTTAATGCCCTCGCCTGAAACAACATGCCCCAAGAATACTAAAGAGTCCAACCAAAACTCATACTTGGAGAAGTTAGCATATAACTTCTGTTCCCGCAAGGTCTGAAGTACCACCCTCAAATATTGCCCGTGTTCCTCCTTAATGCAAGAGTAAATCAAAATTTCATCAATAAGAACAATGACAAATGAATCAATGTACATCCTGAACATCCGGTTCATCAAATCCATAAACGCCGCTGGGGCATTAGTCAATCTGAAGGACATCACTAGAAATTCATAATGACCATATCTAGTCTGGAAAGGCGTCACATTTGAATCCCGGATCTTCAACTGATGGGAACCCGATCTCAAGTCGATCTTAGAGAATACCCTGGCACCCTATAACTGGTCAAATAAATCATCAATACGCGGCAACAGGTACTAGTTATTAATTGTAACTTTGTTCAACTGACGATAATCAATGCACATCCCCATAGTCCCATCTTTCTTTTTCACAAATAACACTGGTGCACCCCAAGGTGATACACTCGGTCTGACTAACCCCTTTTCTAGAAACTCCTAAAGTTGTTCCTTCAACTCTTTCAGAGCCATACGGTACAGTGGGATTGGTATAGGTTGGGTACCTCAAGCCAAATCGATACAGAAGTCGATATCATGATCTGGTGGTATGCCTGGAAGATCAGAAGGAAACACATCGGAGAACTCCCGAACTACTCGTACTGAATCAATCGATGGGGCCTCCATTGTAGTATCCTGAACATAGGCTAAATAATCCAAACAACCCTTCTCAACCATGTGTCGAGCCTTTAGGAAAGAAACAACTCAACTAGATGTACTAATCGACGAACGCTTCCACTCCAATCTAGGCAACTTTGGGATTAGCAAGGTAACAGTATTGGCATGACAATCAAGGAGGGCATGATATGGAGATAGCCAGTCCATGCCCAAGATGACCTTAAAGTAGGTCATATCAAGTAGTAAAAGATCTGCTCGAGTCTCATAACCATAGAATGTAACCACACACGACTAGTAGATCCAATCCACCATAACAGAATCGCCCACAGGAGTGGACACATAAACAGAAGTGCCCAATGACTCGCGAGAAACATCCAGAAAATGAGCGAATAGATATGACACATATGAATAGGTATACCCCGGATCAAATAATATTGAAGCATCTCTACCACAGACATATATAATACCTGCAATCACGGCATCTGAGCCACTGCATTTGGTCTGGCCGGAAAAGCATAAAACCTAGCTGGGGCGCCAGCTGGCTGGCCCCCACCTGACTGGGCTATAGTTGGCTGGCCTCCACCTACCTGGCCTCCACCTCTGGTACGGACCCTACCCGTCTTCCCTCTATCTCTGGGCGGTCGGACGGCTGGTGCTGTAATCATGGGCAGGTGACTCTGGTGACTTGCCTTGCCCTAAATTCTGGGACAAAATATCTTCACGTGACCAGGATCCCCGCACTCGTAATAACCTCTGGTCACAATATCCTACTACCCTGAAGTCTAGCCCTGATGGCCTGAATGCCTGTCTGGTGGGCGGTAAGAACTCTGTGGCATGCGTTGAAATAGGGTCGCGTTGGAGCACCACAAGGAGGTGGAAGTGCTGGATATGTGGGCCTGCTGGGCTGACCCTTCATGAACTGACTTGTGCCCCAACTAAGGAACCTCTAAACTCTCCAGAATAACAGAACCTCTTGTCCCGCAACATGTGCTCTCGGTCCCACTGACAATAACCCTCAATCCTCCGGGCTATCTCTACAACTAGCTGCTAAGAAGTCCCCATCTCAACCCCCCGGGCTATAGTATCCTGAATACCCGAATTTAATCCACCAACAAACTGAGTACCCTCTCCAAATCAGTAGGGAGTATCATAAGTGCATGGTGAGATAACTCAGAGAACTTCGCCTCATAATGGATCACTGACATCTGACCCTGCTGGAGCTACTCAAATTGAAACCTCAACTCTTCATTCTGAGAGGGTGGAATATACCTATCCAAGAATAGACGTGTAAATTGGTCCCAAGTTATAGGAGGAGAACCTGCTGGTCTGCCAAGAAGATGTGACTGCCACCACCTAAGGGCCCTGCCCTCCAGCTAGAAAGTAGTGAAATCCACCCCATAGGACTCTAATATAGTCATGTTGTGCAGTATGTACCTGCACCTATCAATGAAGTCCTGGGGATCCTCATGTTGCTCACCTCCGAAGACAGGAGGGTTAAGCCTCGTCCATCTATCCAATAGCTTTTGTGGCTCGCCGACCGCAACTGGTCTAGGCTCAAGTACAACTGCTGCTATTGGCTAGGCTCCACCCACGGGTAGTGCGCCCGGGGTCTGATATATTGCAGTTGCATGTCCTGGAGCCTGGGTTTTAGGCGTCTATGTACCCCCTCCACCCTGAGATATGGCTAGGTCCGCTGGAAATAAACCAGCCTGAGTCATAGAATCCATGAACCGCAACATACGGTCCATAACCTCATGGAATCCCGACACGGACATAAATTCTACCGGAGCTGGATCTGTTGCAGGTACCTCACCCTACTCCTCAACAATAGGGTCCTCTATTGGATCCGCTGGCAGTGCTATTTGAATGACTCTGGGACGTCTTCGTCCACGCCCTCTGCCATGGGTGGGAGCCCTCCCTCGGCCTCTAGAAACTGGGGCAGTGGCCCCTCCATGGCCGGGAGCATCAGTTGTGCACGTTCTCACCATCTTTGAAAGAATAAGAGAAGGAAACTTAGTATAACATAGACTGCACGATAGAAGATGAAGAAAGAGTAGTTTCCTAACACCCTATAGCCTCTCGAAGATAAGTATAGACGTCTCCGTACCGATCCACAAGACTCTATTAGGTTCGCTCATAACTTGTTAGACCTACGTGAACCTAGTGCTCTGATACCATGTTGTCATGACCCATTTTCACCCATAGTCATGCTGACGCCCAACGCTATTGCTAGGTAAGTCAACTGTGAACTAAGAATGATGTTTTAAGCATCTCTATATGCCAGTCATCTATCTGACCTAACAAGGAGGTCGACTTTGATATCTCACCCCTAATCTCTAGTTGGTTGAAGGTGTCTTGGAAGACGGGTCGAAATCAGATCTGGATAGAAGATTCATCTACGCTGGCAAAAGGGCTGTCAGAAAGAGTCCAATCCTAACCGAGTGATTTATTCTTTTAGTAATTTATAAATAGTTGATTTCTAAAACTTATAAAATAATTAAGGAAAAAAATTTCCGTAAAAGTGAGTAATAACAAATTTTAAGGAAAACAAGTATAGCAGAATAATAAACCAACAAAATATTTCACTAGTCCAAACTCACCAAAACCAGGTGTCACAAGTGTATGAGCTACTAAAGAAATACATAACATAATACAACACTGTCTGGAACAAAGTAGAGAGGAAATAATTAACAAGGAGTGACTCCGGGTGCTGTTGAAACGTGCTCAGAAAGGCAGCTCACCGCTAAGTCTCGAAGCATCAAGGGTGCGCACCGGGGTGATAACTGGATGCTCCTGCCTCATATCCTGCACGGGTAGTGCAGAGTGTAGTATGAGTATAATAACAACATGTACCCAGTAAGTATCCAGTCGAACCTCGAAGAAGTAGTGACGAGGGATCGACTTCGACACTTACTAAGGTCTAATAATAAAGTAATTAATCTTTGAATAAGCATGAAATATTTGAGTGATAATAAGAATCCAATAATGAGAAATAAATAAACAATCCCCTTTATTGATAATAAATACCAAATTTGTTTTTCTTACAACCATGAATCACTTACCCTTTTCAGCCAATGAAATAACCTAAATAAAATCATAATTTCCAATGATTGTTACGCACGAATTATGCCGAGGACGTTCGGACCGATCCAAAAATATATATAAGTAACCTTGTGCACTGCCGAGGGTCGAACAACACGAACCATAAATGCATCTATTAACCTGTCGAGGCGATCGACCTGCTCCCATGAGAGTAGTGGAATTTTTACCTCGCCCGCGGAAACAATTATGGCGCGAATAAATAATATAAATTTGCAAATCATAAATAAATTCCTCAATTCTTTCAATAACATAAAGAGGCCAATTAAGAGCTTTAAATTCATAAAGTTCTCAACCTCAACATTTTTCAAGACAAATAGGCTATCAAAATTAAGCAATGTTAGCAACAAGGCATGTTGTGGATCCTAAGACTACTCAGACTTTGCATGAAATATAACTACGCACAGACTCTCGTCACCTAGTACGTACGTAGCTCCCCACATACAATATTTCTTTGAGCAAAACACACCTAGGGGGATGGGTTCCCTCTTACAAGGTTAGAAAGGAGACTTACCTCGTCTCAAAGCTCACTTTCTGGCTAAGGTTCCAATCTAAATCCTCAATTTGGTGCCAAAAATTCTGAAACTAATCAAATACAATACAAATTGATCAATATATGCTTGAAAGTTTCTAATTTATCCATTTAAATAATTACTCAATCCAAGTTGCAAGATTCTTAAAACCCGCCCACGGGCCCACATGCTCGGATTTTCGGAAATTTTCGGAGCAATTCGCTACCCATAGATTCACAAACTCAAATATATCGTTTCTACTCAATTCCATAACAAATTTCGTGGTTAAATCCCATTTTTGTCAAAACCTAGGTTTTTTTATATCTAAACCCACAATTTCGACCAATTTACATGTTGAAATCCCCTCCTAAACTATGTATTTAACTCACATTATGTAGAAATTACTTACCTCAATTGGTGGGTTGAAATCCCTCTCTTTGGAGCTCTCAAAATCGCCTAAGGTGTGAGAAAATGGAAGAAATGGGCTAAATCACGTGTTTTAAAATGTTTTGCCCAGCTGTCCCCCTCCCTTCTTCGTGAATACGAGGCATGTCTCGCGAACGCGAAGTTTGTCTTTCTTGAGAATTACGAATGTGAGGCTTCCTCCACGAACGCGAAGGCCTGTCCTGCCTAAGCATCGCGAACGCGAAGTCTAAAGTGGCTTGCCCCTCTCCGGCCCTCCTTTTTTGTGCGAAAGTGAGGAGGCATTCGCGAATGAGAAGGCCTTAAATCACAAGGCTCCGCGAACGCGATATCCTGACCGCGATTGCAAAGAGGATTTTCTCATTATCCCGAATCCTTCATCGCGAACGTGAGGGGCTGACACGTTCGCGAATAAGGAAACTAGAATTGAAATGTTTTTCCAACTCAACTTTGGGTGGTCCGAAACACGCCTGAGCCACCCGGTACCCTGTCCAAATACACCAACAAGTCTGTAAACATAATACGGACCTGCTCAAACTCTCGAAACACGAAGAACAACGACAAAACCAAGAATCACACCCCAAAACCAAATTAATTCAAGTTATGAAATTCAAGTTCTTCAACTTACTCCGAACGTGCCAAAACATACTTAGACTACTCGGAATGATGCCAAATTTTGCATGCAAGTCTTAAATGACATTACGGAACTTTCAGAATTGGAATCTGGACCCGATATCAAAAAGTCCAACCCCGGTCAAACTCCTCGAAAACCTTCAAATTCCTAACCTCCGCCAAATGACACCGAAATGACCTACGGACTTCCAAATTCACATCCGATCGCGCTCCTAAGACCAGAATCATCATATGGATCTATTCCCATACTCATAATCCCAAATAAATGCTGATAACACAAAAATCCACTTCAACTCAAACTTAAGGAATTTACCCCAAAATTTTAACTTTCAAGATTAGGCGCCGAAATGCCTTTTGGTCATCAAAAACTCGATACGAAAATAAGTCCATGTCCAAAATCATCATACGAACCTATTCGAACTGTCAAATCTTGATTTTAAGGTTTTTTTCTCAAAATGTTGACCGAATTCGAACATGGTCCTTTTGCCAAATTTAAGGAACTAAATGTTCCGATTCAATCTGAACATTTTCAAACTCCCAAACTAACCATCCCCGCAAGTCATAAAATATTAAAAGCACGTATGGAGAGTCTTATTTAAGGGAATGGGGCTCTAGAAAGTAAAACGACCGGTTGGGTCATTACACTATCTATCGAGCCTAAGGGCCACCTTATTTTGAGTTCGAGCAAGTCCTAAGGGATACTTTTACTTTGAGTTCGAGAAATCATTATCACTCGAATGCTAAGCCCAAGGGCTACCGTATTTTGGGTTCGAGAAACCATTCTCACTCGACTATCAAGCTTAACGATTACCTTAATTCAAGTTCAAATAAATGATCTCACTTGGAATCTATTTATCGAGCCTAAAAATCTCCTAAGTTCGAGTTTGAATATTCGATCGAGGACTACTGATTAGAACTGGCTGAGTGTAGTACTTACTATCGGTCCTTACCATCTTAAGCGTCAAATACAACCCCACTATTTTGTATGAACACACTTTGATCTTTGTATAAATTAACAAAAAAATAACAGATTCAGAAACCATGGAAGGGAAAAAATTATACATATATCTCAAAGGCCTTTTTACAAGGGCCATGTGACCCGATGAAGAATATTTACGAAGGCCAAACCTCCTCGGTATAAAAGCATATATTTACAAAACCTAAGCGGCATGGTCCTTATCATAGGAAGAATATTCTTCCTCGGAGTCTTCTCCACCATCGGACTTGCTCAAACTCTAGGAATCTTCCTCGAGAAAAGCCAGCTTCCGAGCCCTTGTTTCTTCTGCCCTGGCAATCTCGATTTCAGCAGATATATCGAAGCCCTGAACACGGGCTTCCCTTAGAGCTTGCCACTTTTCATGATCCACCATGCTCTAGGGCTGTGCCTGGGTGGCCTCGACATAGACATCGACCTTGTATTAGGTTGCATTGGCTTGGGCCTTGATGTTGGCCGCGACCACCTCAGATTTGGTCACCTCGAGCTCGTTGACCAAGTTAGCTAACTGGGACAGAAGCTCCTCAATTTTTGCTTGCATTGAAGCCTTCTCTCTTGTAGCTCGAAGCTAGACATTGGCTGATTCCAGTTTTGCTTGGTCAGCTTCCCTTTTCGAGGCTAAGATGTCCATATTTTTCTTGAACTCCTTAGCCTCAGCTCGAATTGACTTTATTTGTTTCTGAAGCTCCCCAATTTGTTCGAGCCTCTGCTGGACCTGCAGAATCGGATTGTTAGTTGTTATTGCCAATTCATCTTCACTGTCATGAAGCACTCGGAAACCTGCTCAGCCGTCTCAGCATGCTCATCCTGAGCCTTCACCAAATATGCATGAAGCTTCTCACTGAGAATCTTGTAGGTCTCACTTTTTTCAGTTAGGTCCCGAACCTCAGCCTCGCACGCATATCGGATTCGAAGGAAAGACTCATGATGCAACACTGAAGCCTACAAAGCAAGGAAGAAGATGTTGGAATGTCCTACATCTCTATGTTTGAAAAAGATAATAGAATGGCTCTCGAAGTTACCCGATTCAGAGTATATTGAGCCTCGTTGAACATGCAAGTGGCTCCCACTGCGTTCATCATGGATTGGTCTTCCTCAGTCACCAAGCACCTGAGGTAGCTAGTCATCCCCACCAGGGAAGAGAGACCTGGGCATCCTTCGAAACTGTGAGCACTATGTTGCTCCTACGATCAGGGTTAACACTTCGGGCTGGGAATCGGTCCACCAGTTTTGGGCTCGATGATGCTGCTTTCTTCGGCACCGGTAAGTCACCGAACCCAGTGACGTCTCTCAATGCGGCAAATTTTACCCCCATCCAAGAAGCCATGGATATTGACCACCCTTTGAGGACCCTCGCAAGAGCGACTTTTAAACATATTTGCCTTACGGATTATGGCGTCCGAAATTTAAGGGGATCAGAAATATCAATCACTCCGAGATCGTCCCTCGTGGTATATTCATCTATTCAGGAAGCCTCACCCCCCCGTCTCTTTTTTTACCACCTCGGGCTAGGATGGAGTGGCCTCAACTCTTCCTAGCTCGGGAACCTCGGCACCCTCATTAATCCCCTTTGATACAGAGAGATTTCGTATCGAAGCGCCAGCCTGCACACGGGCTACCAGATCAGATTCTTCTTCTTCTTCTTCCTCTTCTTTCTCTTATTCGGGGTCGTCCCTTAGCTAACAAAAGGACAGAGTGATGGTGTTCCCCTTGTGTTTACGAGCTTGTTTTTTCTTTGGCTTTTGCTTTTCCGAGTTCGGGGAGCTCGGAGCCCCTTTTCTTTTCTTCTCATTGGCCTGTTTTGGGGAAGGTGGACGGGGAAATGCCTCTTATTCATTATGTTGGGGCTCATTGCTACATCTTTCCCGAGTCTTGCAAAGGAAAAAGGAAGAGTAAGCTCAATATGAGACCCGAACAATAACCTTTCTAAGAAAGAAAATTACCGTGGTTGTGGGTCTCACATTGGCCCTTTGATAACACTATCCAAGGATGTCTGGAGTATGATCTCTGTGACACTAGGCCCTCGACCCATTTCCAGAAATAGGGTATTACTTCCGGCATATAGGCCACAGATGCAACACCGAGAACATAAACGAGGAAAGAATATTAGAGGTAACACGACAAAGTTAAACATTCAAGGTGAAGTAATTCTTACAATTCATGTTCCATTTTAAGGAAACGACATGTTTAGCAGGGATCAGGTCTGAGGTCCTTATTCGGACAAATCGGCCCATCCTACCTCGGTCTCAAGCCTCATCTATGATCAAGAATGGGGGCTTGGTATCCCGGCGGTAAAGCTTGATCAATCCCCCTCGATAGAGCCGGGGACTGTAAAGACGCATAAGGTGATTGAGGGTAAAGGGGTACCCCTCAATTTTTCTTTCAAAAAATCGAAGGAGGATTACTATTCTCCAAAAGGAAGGATGGGTCTGGCCGAGGGTCACATCGTACCTCTTGCAGAAGGTAATGAGGATAGGGTCTAAAGGTAACACTATCGATTCCTCAGGCGAGGGCACCACCACATGCTTGTCGACCCAGTTGCAATCCACTTTAACCTAGTCGAGGAAATCATCAGTAATTGTGCATATATACCTTGAGACCGGCTCGCATCGACCGGGTACCGAGGATGTATTCTCGGTCATAAAATCAGCAATCGTAGGACACTTCGTCAGAATGAAGTCCTCTAGATGAGGTTCCGCCATAGCTCCGTCACTAGCGGCCTTGATGAGGAAGCAGTTTCCTTTTGTGGAATAGTCTTGGAGGCCTTAGCCATTTTACTTTTATGAATCGACAAGAACAGAAGGAAACTGCGAGGGATAACTTGGTGTCGTGAGAATTAAGGGGCTTCATAGAAATCTCGGGTGCAAGCTCTGAGAATGGAAATGGACTTTGAAGATGATTATGAAAGGAAGTTTGAATGTAAAGTTTGAGCAAAAGGAGAAGAGTATATTTATAAGTTTAAAATAGCGGTTCAAATTCGATGATGGCCGACCGCCAAATGATGTGCATTTAATGCCTTGAAAATTGTACCTACGGGATGTTTCGGTGACCTCTGCTGCTTACGTCATGATGTCTCGAGGTGAAAATCGAGGATTCAAATCGTTTCTTGTCATTTACTCTCCAAAAATCGAGGGGACTAATTGTATACAGGTAAAACTGAGCTCGATGCTCGACCAAGATCGGGGCTTGGCCGAGCTTCTGGAACAACGATTGAATGGAAATCAAAGTCACGAGTGTAACCGGTCCCATTATTAAAGTTTGGATATCCGACACGATCGGCCGAGATCGGAACATGATACATATCGAAATCAAAAATGCTATTGAAGATCATCAGACCTACCCTCGAGTTTGTCGAGCTAGTAACCAGTCTCTTTCTTAATGGACTCGGAGAAAGCTCAGCCAGCTCAGCCGACAAGGGTCCATAACTCTTGCCAATAATTAATTATTATAGCATAAATCACAGTATTGGTGAAAAAGATATGCAACGGTCAGAAAGACCCATGCTTTCTTATAGGATAATGTCAAAAAAGGGAGATTTTGCTTTATAAATAGAAGAGACTATGCTATTGATAAACACATTGTAATACACTATATATATGGTAGAAATCGGGGCTACCCAATTTCACTATGATCGAGACTGGGGACGTTGCATCGAAGAACTGAGACACTTCGCCCGAAACCGAAGCCTCTTTCTAGATCGAGGTCGGTATGAATCGAAGCCACAACTGATAGACTTCGAGTAATATCAGGATAGCTTAGTAGCGGAAAGAGCGAGATATCCGTGATTGGCCAAGGATCATGGCGTGAATCTCAGAACGGATCAAATCAGTAGAGGTTAATCAGTTGTTTACACGATTCCATTCTGTAATTAGAAGTATACCATAATTAGGATTCCTCTACTATATAAAGGGGAATTCCAGTCATATTCATCATTATTCACTGAGAAAAATCTATACAATCATTTCGTTTTTGCTTATATTCTGCTTACTGCTCATCGGAGTTATTAATTCTTTACTGTTCTTATACTATTATCACCTCGAGAGTACTCTAATTCGAGGTTGAGGCTCAGTTTGCACACTGGTTTGATTTATTTTACAATTTAATCCAGTCATTTTTTTCTCGTTTATTAATTGGTATTGGGTACAACAACAACAACAACAAAACCCAGTATGTTCCCACCAGGTGGGGTCTGGGGAGGGTAGTCTGTACGCAAACCTTACCCCTACCTAACAGGTAGAGATACTGTTTCCAATAGACCATCAGCTCAGGAAGGGTAATAATAAGAAGTGGATAGCAAGAAAGGAAGAAAGAGCGAAGAGAAAAGAAAAAGGGAGAGATCAAGGATAAGTAGTACCAAATACTAGCAACAAGGGATACAATACCTGAGGCGAACAAAATCACATAACGTAATAAAAATCTAAAAAGAATATGAAGGGACACGCGTGCTACTAAGACTATCGGTGAGCAACTAAAAACTACTTACTAACATTCTACCTTAATCCTCGACCTCCACACCCCTCCCTATCAAGGGTCATGTACTCAGTAAGAAGAAGCAGTGCCATGTCCTGTCTAATCACCTCTCCCCACTACTTCTTAGGCCTACCTCAACCTCTTCTCAAACTCGCCATGGCAAAGCTCTCACACCTCCTAACAGGGGCATCAATGCTTCTTCTATTAACATATCCGAACCATTTCAGCCTCGACTCCCGAATCTTGTCCTCCACGGAGGCTACTCCCACTCTGTCTCGGATAACTTCATTCTTAATCTTATCTCTCCTGGTCCACCCACACATCCATCTCAACATCCTCACATCCTTGCTACTTTCATCTTCAACACATGGGAGTTCTTGACTGGCCAACACTCAGCCCCATACAGCATAACCGGTCGAACCACGACTCTATAAAACTTGCCCTTAAGTCTTGGCGGCACATTTTTATCACATAAAACATCGGAAGTGAGCCTCCACTTCATCCATCCTGCTCCGATGCGATGTGCGACATCTTCGTCTATCTCCCCATTACCTTGGATAATAGACCGGAGATACTTGAAACTCGCTCTCCTAGGGATAACTTGAGCATCAAGTTTTATCTCAACGTCTGCTTCATGGGTCCCGTCACAGAATTTGCACTCCAAGTATTCTATTTTGGTTCTACTCAATTTGAAACCTTACTCCAAGGTCTGTCTCCAAACCTCCAACCTCGTGTTAACTCCGCTTCGCGTCTCGTCAATCAACACTATATCATCGGCAAATAGCATGCACCAAGGCACCTCCCCTTGGATGTGTCGCGACAGTACATCCATCGCTAAGGCAAATAAAAAGGGATAAGAGCTGATCCCCGGTGCAACCCCATCACCACAGGGAAATGCTCCGAGTCCCCACCCACAGTCCTCACCCGAGTCTTTGCATCATCATACATATCCTTAATCACCTTAATGTACACTACCGGAATGCTAGCTTCCAAACACCTCCACAGGACCTCTCTCGGAACTTTATTTTATGCTTTCTCAAGGTCAAATAACACCATATGCTAGTCCTTCTTCTTCTCCCTATACTGCTCCACTAATCTCCTAACCAGATGAATCGCTTCCATAGTCGCACTCCCCGACATTAATCCAAACTGATTCTCGAAAATAGACACACACCTCCTCATCCTGGCTTCCACCACCCTCTCCCAAACCTTCATAGTGTGACTCTTCTTCGTCTTAAAATAACATTAAAAAACCAAGTGAGCCACTCCAAACTTGCTCGCTCCACGCTCTTCCAGAATTCCTTCGGGATTTCGTCTAGCTCTATCGCTCTGCCCCTGCATATCTTATGCATCGTATTGGATAAAATCACATATCCTTAAAATCATAATATAAGTTTAATTGTTATCCAAATTTTAAGGTAAATAGTTTTGAGCCCACCGTGGGGCTAAGGATAATAGTGATTATTTAATACTGATCTGATAACACATACTACTTTACGCTTGTTCTTGTCAAGTATTTTTACTTTCAGGTTAAAACATGTCAAACTCGCGTACCGCACCTACACATGGTGACAATGGCCTCAGATTTCACGGTGAAAATGACAATATAATTGCTCCAGGGGTCAAGGTGCCACAAGATGATCTTGGGGGAGCATCGGTTGCCAACCAAGTCGAGATCAGTACACACATCGCTTTGAATACAAATATGTGCGCGGACCACAAAGGGAGTGTACGCAGAGAAGGTCGATCTGGTGGCCAAGGTACGTAGGTCGAAGGAGATGGAGGAGTCAGTCTCCAAGTGATATTTGATATGCTACACGCCCAACAAGCTGCTATTGCACAACTACAAAATCAGCATCGAACTCTGAGTGGGGTCGAACCGGAAGTCACTCGCAGGACCGAGCCAGTACCAGAAAGGTCGGATGATAATGAATCGGGGACTAACTCCACAACAATGAAGATGCTCGAGGAGCTCACCAAATGAATCGAATCGGGAGAGCAAAAGATTGAGGCAAATGATAAGAAAGTAGAAACGTACAACTCCCAGGTCGATCAGATACCAAGGGCACCTCCAATTTTTAAAGAAATGGATTGAAAGAAATTTGTACAGAAGTCGTTTCCTCCAAGTGCGGCTCCGAAGCCTATTCCCAAGACATTTTGCATGCCAGATATCCCTAAGTAAAATGGGACCACCAATCTGAACGAGCATGTCACCTCCTACACATGCGCTATCAAAGGTAATGATTTGGAAGATGATGAGATTGAATATGTTCTGTTAAAGAAGTTCGGAGAGACTCTATCAAAGGGAGCAATTATTTGGTACCACAATCTACCCCCAAATTCCATTGACTCATTTTCCATGCTCGCGGATTCTTTCGTAAAGGCACATGCCAGGGCCATAAAGGTTGCAGCGAGGAAATAGGACCTTTTTCAAAGTAAAACAGAAGGATAATGAAATGCTTAGGGAGTTCGTGTCCCGATTTCAAATGGAACGCATGGAGTTTCCACCAGTCGCAGATGATTGGGCTGTTCAAGCCTTCAATCAGGGGTTGAATGAACGAAGTTCGATAGCATCACGTCAACTGAAGCAAAATTTGATCGAATATTCGGCGGTGACCTGGGCCGATGTACATAATCGGTACCAATCGAAGATCATAGTCGAGGATGACCAATTAGGAACTCCTTCCGGTTACGTATATATGAATAGGTCCGCAGCTAGAAATCAAAGAGATATCGATAGGGAACCTCGGTCGAACAAAGATCGATATCAATCATACATCGCAGATCGCAGGAACGGCAGCCCTGGACGCAATTCCACCCGAAACGATCGAAGAAGTGATTGAGGACAGACTTCTTGGGGAATTATGAGCAAAAGTGGTTTCTATAAGCACGTCGATCCCACAAAGACACCTTGATTGTCGGAGTATAACTTTAATATCGATGCATCAGGTGTTGTGTCAGCAATCGGGAGAATCAAAGATACTGGATGGCCCAGGCCCATACAGACCAATCCTTCCCAAAGAAATCCCAATCTGATGTGTAAGTATCACGGCACACATGTGTTTAACCAAAGAATTAGATTCTCTGTCAAAGCTATTTTTAGAAAAACACGGGTTTCTGATAACCAAAGAATATGCTAATAATTGTAAGTAAATTCGTAAATAGAAAGCAAAAAAATGCGTAAAAAGTAAGTATATTTGAATAGTGGTTCGAATGTGTCCTTACAAGTTATATTTTACTCCCTTTTATAGGGAATTTCTTAATATAACGTCTACTATTTTCAGTGACTGAGCATTAATGGCATTAATGTAACGTTACAATGATTAATCGTAACTGTTGCGTGAAGATTATGTAATGTTTTGGCTCATTAATTGAAGAACCCCGAATCTACCCTTTATTCTATCTTGATTCATTCTGATCGTGTCTTTTCGCCTTCTCAATTAGGTTGAGGTTCCCGTATCTGATTACCCTGTGGCTGTTTCGTTCCTCTTTATCCCGTACTTCTTCATAAAGTCTCGTCCAGTTGTCATGTTGTCATTGCTCCACATAGATTGCTGAGTCATCATAAGTATTACACGTGTGAAGCTCATTTTTACCAATACAACATGGCCACAGAACTGTGGATTGCAGGCAACTAAGAGAGGAGGTAGCCCGTCTATTCAACGAAGGTCACCTTCAAGAGTTCTTAAGTGATCGAGCCAAGAATCGTTTCAGAGAAAGGGACGCCAACAGGAAAAATGAACATGAAGAGCCACAACATGTGATCCATATGATCGCCGGCGGGGTCGATATTCCACAAGGGCCCGTGTTCAAATGCACTAAAGTATCAATTACTAGGGAAAAACGGACCCGAGATTATGTACCAGAAGGCACCTATCATTCAACGATGAGTAAGGAGAAGGAATTTCTCAACTCCATAACGACGCTCTGGTAATTTCTATCTTTATGAATAAAGTTCAAGTTAAGCGTGTTTTAGTGGATCCAGGTAGCTCGGAAAATATCATCCAGTCGAGGGTTGTGGAGCAGCTCGACCTACAAGACCAAATCGTGCCCGCAGCTCGGGTCCTGAATGGTTTTTACATGGCTAACTAAACAACTAAGGGAGAGAACATTTTACCGGTGAACGTGGTTGGAACTATTCAAGAAACCAAGTTCCATGTAATCGAGGGCGACTGTGATGACCCAAAGGGTCATATTATAAATAAGACTCCATTCCAGGCTAATTAGCCTTAAAAAGATTAACTTCAATTACCTCGATTTGCGTGCGCAGTCCGGGCGTGAAACCAGAAAGCTTTTATATGAAAATATGAGAAATAGAAATTTTTGGAATTTAAAACTTGGTTTTAGTTGACTTTGTTCAATATTTTTAGTAAACGGACCCGGATCTATATTCCGACGATACCGGGAGGTCTGCAGTATAATATGGGACTTGTGCGTATGCCCGGAATTGAATTCTGAGGTCCCTACCTTAGAAATCAATTTTTGAAAGAAATTATTTTGCTGGATTTTAATGAAATAAAGAAATGAATTAATGGTTGAAACCGTTGGTATCGGGCACGTATTTTGGTTCCGGAGCTCGATACAGGTTTGTTATGATGTTTACATCCCAACTGTGAAATTTGGTAAGAATCGGAGTTGATTTGATGTGACTCAGACGTCCGGTTGAGAAATAGTGAAATCGAAGTGTTCTTGAGAAAAATGATGAGTTTTGAGGTGAAATTCGTAGTTTTAGATGTTATTTTTGTGATTTGATTGCACGAGCAAGTCCGTATGATATTTTTAGACTTGCATGCATGTTTGTTTTAGAGCCCCGAGGGCTCAGGTGAGTTTCGGGTAGGCTTCGAGATGTTTTTAAACTTGTAAAATTTGTTGGTGCACCAGTTCTGTTGTGCCCGCACCTGCGAACCTTGGGCCGCAGGTGCGAGCTCGCAGGTGCCAGAGGAAGGCCGCAGGTGCGACCCAGGCTAGCTTCCTCTTTTTCCGCAGATACGGACTTCATGCGTAGAAGCGGGACCACAGAAGCGGACAATTGTCCGCAGATACGGCCCCAGTGGCCATTTCCCTTTTCCGCAGAAGCGGAAGAACGGAAGATAACGCCTTGGTTGCTCGACGTTGCAGTTTGATCAACCCTCAAAAGATTCGAGGTCTGTATAACCTGATGAGATGATCGAGGGTGAACGGCAACCCCTCAGCTTTGCTGGTGAATAACCAGAGCATGATCACGATGCACAAAAAAGAAGGGTGTATTTGGCCTAGAGTCACCTGATATTGACGGTAGAAGTCAATGATGATCGGCTCAAGGGGGCCCAACGTAAAACGATAAGTGTAAACACTTAGATACCCTTTCACTTGGGTAGTAATGCTTTCTTCAGGAGAAGGGATCTCTACAACTTTGTCCCCCCAGTTGCAATCCCTTTTGATATTCTCGAGATATCCCTCCGTTATCGAGTAGATATACCTCGATATGTGCTCACATCGACCAGGGCCCGATGGAGGATTCTCGATTTTAAAGTCCGATTTAAGAACACACGGGCCGGGAACATACTCCCCAGGGAGCAGTTCCGCCGGCGTTTTATCACTGGCCGGCCGTAAAGAAGAAAAGGAAGCTTTTTCCTTTTGTGTAATGGTTTTGGATGTTTTCGCCATTATATGAGTTGAAGAAAGAGGAAAGTAGTAAGTTCTGGTGGTTCAAAACTAGCGGAGATGACCTAAGGAATAATGAAAGAGAAGAAATTGAGAGAGTTAAAAGCTTAAAAGAACTTATGAAGATAAAAGTAAAGTTTGATTCAGCAAAAGGAAGCCATATATATATATAGATTTACGGCAACAGTTCGACGACACTAGTGGCCGACCACCCACTGATGCGCATTAATGATTTGGGGAATTGTACTGACGAGACGTCTTGGTCACTTCCATCGCTTATGTCGCGAGGATGACATCATTGTCCATCGACGTCATAGAAAAATTGAGGCTCAATTCATTTCTTATCATTATATTCCAAGAAACGAGGGGACTATATGTATACGGTAGAAATCGAGGCTACCCGATTTTACTATTTGATCGAGACTGGGGACGTTGCATTGAAGAGTTGAGACACTGAGTCCGAAAACGAAGCCTCTTTCTAGATCGAGGTCGGTATCAATTGAATCCAGAAGAGATAGACTTCGAGTAATATCAGGATAGCTTAGTAATGGAAAGAGCGAGATATCCGTGATTGGTCGAGGATCGTGGCGTAAACCTCAGAACGGATCAAATCAATAGCGGTTAATCAACTTGTTACACGATTCCCTTCTGTAATTAGAAGTATGCCATAATTAGGATTCTTCTACTATATAAAGGGGAGTTCCAGTCATTTGTATTCATCATTATTCATTGAGAAAAAGTTGTACAATCATTTCGTTTTTGCTTACTATTGTGTTTACTGTTCATCAGAGTTATTCATTCTTCACTGTTCTTATACGATTATCACCTCGAGAGTACTCTATTCGAGGTCGAGGCTCAGCTTGCACACTGGTTTAATTTATTTTACAGTTTAATTCAGTCACTTACTTTCTCGTCTATTAATTGGTATTGGGTAAAGTCACATATCGTTAAAACCACAATATTAATTTAATTGTTATCCAAATTTTAGGGTAAACACACGCATAAGCAATATACTATCATTTTTAGTTTCAGCACATTCCGTGGCTCTATCTTGCATAATCTCGTTATTTTCGGTTAAAGGGAAATCAATCTCATCAGGTTAAGATTTGCTCCATTTGTGAAGGTTGTATTTATATCTTTTATTGCTCATTTTTACGTCAACATAATTTTTCGCTTTTTGTATAAATTCAATTATTATCCGATTTTAAGGATAAACAGAAACATCATAGCTTTACCCGTGAAGTTAAACTGGCAGAGCGCAACTTTAGATCATAGAATTTTAAGAAGAAGAGGAAGCAAAGATGAGAAGGTTCAGTCTGAAGTTAATTTTAAATAGGGTTGTAACAAGTACTACTCAACCTGTGTTTTTGGCATGAAATACAAGAGATTGTGTTATGTTTGATGGCAAGTAAGCCCATCGAACTATTTTATTCAATCAAAAAATAACCAACTGTTATATTCACTTCTTACTCTGCAACCTTCACCGAGCACAATGATCTAAGCTTTCATAAAAGGAGATATAACCATAGTCTCTTTAGCCAATTCAGCCATCATCAAGGAGTCGACATGGCCTTTGTCCTTGTACTACACCCGTTTGATACCCTTAGCTAATTGGAGTCTAATTGAACTAGTAGGTGATGTTGTTTTAAGTTCTTTCTCAAACTATTTAACTATTAGCTAATTCATGATGACAAGTGAAACACCTTAAATTTGAATTTGTGTAGAACTCTCACATGGGAGGTAAAATGTTTCCAAAAAGGACTTTATAGGCTCGAATCCAAAATTTTTAGGGGTCGTTTGATAGAGTATATAAGAATAGTGTTGATATTCGGTAAAAAATGCATATATTTTCTCATTGTTATTTTATATTCTAGTACTTTTAATCATTATTTGAGTATTAGTTATATTATTTTGTACTTAATATTATAGTTTAACTGTATAGGAATAAAACGGTGTGAAGATCAAAAAATTTAGAGTGAAATTAAATAAAATACAAAAGAAAAAGAAAAAAGATTAAAATAATAAAAAAAGGGGACACTCTTTTGACTTTTGTCCCCCAAAGTGGAAGACAAAACAATGAAGAGATGAAAGCAAAACAAGTTTTTGGACGTGGAAAGCATATTGTCATGAGCGCCGAGTCGGCTTAGACGCTGTGTTGCAGGACTTTTCCTAGTTCGTTCGAGATAAGATTATTTCGACCTTACACGATCCCAACTCATATAAAAAAGGATTCTAAATCTAATTTGGGGGAGAACATACTTTAAAGAAGAATTCACGTTGGAAGCATACATTACGCTTTGGAGGAGGCTTCTAACTAGTTTTTCTTCTCTTCTTTATCTTTAATTTCATAGTTCATTAGTTCTAGAGTTTTGGGTGCTACATGAACTTTGGAGTTTGAAGCTTGAATTATTTTTATTATTTAATCATATTAGTTTATTTTTCAGTCTTGTGCTTAATTATTTGATTATTTGATCACCAATTGAATACTATCTACGAATCTAGGATTGAACTCGGGAGAGGAAATTCTAGATTGCATATAAGATTGGTAGAGCAAGATCTTAACNGGGGGGGGGGGCACATTTGCGGTTAGGATAGGAATATACCTAATCGCGTTGCTTGGTTACTATACAGGAATTATTAATGCATTATTGTTAATCCTAACTAGAAATCGTACATGCGCGATGCGCGGGCAATACTAAAAATATTAATTAAATTAAATTATGGTCGGGCTTGATTGAACAAATTAGATTGTATTGCTTTAATAAATTTTAATTGTCATCTTATTTGTCAATGTGATACCCAATTAACATATTACTTTATTTAAATTTTTGTATGCTACTTTCTTTTTATAATATAATATAAAATATATTTTTTTATTTTTTATTTTATTCTATTATCTTCAATAATATTTTCTGAATAAATAAACTTTTTATTTTTAAAAAGAAAAATAAAATTATTAAAAAAAGAAAGAAATTTTAATTGGAAGTTTTTTATTTATTTTAATTTTACTTATTTATTTTAAAATAATTTAAAACTCCAACTTGAAACTACTTTCCAATTTGAATGGACAGTTTTTTTAATTTTCGTTTTTTATTATTAAATATTATTTTTATTACTTTGTAGATATTTAAATTCAAAACAATAATAAATAACTAATTATTAACTACTTATTCCATGTGGCTTTTTTTAGGCTGCCACTTAGCTTAATGAGAGGTCTGTTTTCTCTCCTTTTAATAGTATATAGATTCTCAATAATATTTATTGGAATAAATAAACTTTTTATTTTTTAAAAAGAAAAAACATTATTAAAAAAGATATTTTAAATTGGCAATTTTTTTTTGGTAATTTTACTCTTTTAATTTAAAATAATTTAAAAACCCAAACTTGAAACACTTTCCAATTTGAATGGATATTTTTTTTAAAATTTTCGTTTTTATTATAACATATTTATTTTATTATTTTATAGATATTTAAATTCAAAATAATAACCAATAACTTATTATTAACTAAATAAATAATTATTAGCTATTTATTCCATGTGGCTTTTTTCTAGGCTGCCACTTGGTTTAAGGAGAGAGCTTTTTTCTCTCCTTTTAATAATATATAGATTTTTATATTTTATATTTTATTCCATTATTTTCAATAATATTTTCAGAATAAATAAAAATTTATTTTTAAAAAGAAAAACAAAATTATTAAAAAAGAAAGAAATTTTAATTGGAAGTTTTTTATTTTTTTTTAATTTTACTTATTTATTTTAAAATAATTTAAAACTCCAACTTGAAACTACTTTCCAATTTGAATGGATAGCTTTTTTAATTTTCGTTTTTTACTATAAAATATTATTTTAATTACTTTGTAGATATTTAGATTCAAAAAAATAACAAATAACTTATTATTAACTAAATAACTAATTATTAACTACTTATTCCATGTGGCTTTTTTTAGGCTGCCATTTGACTTAAGGTGAGGTCTTTTTCTCTCCTTTTAATAGTATATAGATTCTCAATAATATTTATTGGAATAAGTAAACTTTTTATTAAAAATATAAAAACATTATTAAAAAAAAGATATTTTAAATTGGCAATTTTTTTTTTGTAATTTACTCTTTTAGTTTAAAATAATTTAAAAATTCCAACTTGAAACACTTTCCAATTTGAATGGATAGCTTTTTTAAAATTTTCGTTTTTATTATAACATATTTATTTTATTAGTTTATAGATATTTAAATTCAAAACAATAACCAATAACTTATTATTAACTAAATAACTAATTATTAACTACTTATTCCATGTGACTTTTTTCTAGGCTGCCACTTGGCTTAAGGAGAGAGCTTTTTTCTCTCCTTTTAATAATATATAGATTTCATAGCAATATAGATGTTAGGTTAGCTTGAATAGACGAGTAGTACTTCGGGAGAAGGCTACGAGTAATTTTAACCATATAGATAAATTAATTAGACGATTTAAATGGAAGACTTGACGGGATTGTTAGCTAACCCATAACTCTAGAATATCGTCTCTCAATTGGTGTCTAATTTCGTCAACTTGTTCTTTTAATCTCTTTGTTTGCTTCTCTAGATTAGTTGTAGTTAATTAATCATACTTTAGAAAATCGCTTGAATGGATTAATTATTTGGGTTTAATTTAGTTGATAGTTAATCACAAGTCCATGTGGGTACGATATATGGACTTACAATCTTATATTACTTGTCGATCACGTATACTTGTGTGTGTGTGTTTGGGAGCAACAAGTTTTTGGCGCCGTTGGTGGGGACTTAGAAATTATCTATTCTACTAGATTGAATTTTTACTTTTGTCTATTCAAGTTTTTATTTTTTATTTGTATCTTAATTTAATATTTTATTATCTTTGTTGACATGGAATCTTGGAATGATAATTGGTCGAATAGTGGTTATTCTTATTATGGCGATCCTTGTCCATAGTGTAGAGGACCACACATGTGGCATAATTGTGCATCTCAATCTAATGTGTGAAATTTTTGTAATGTGTGTGCTTGTCAAGGTGGCCATTGGGATGGTTGTCCTAATTCTTATTATACTTCTCAGAGCTCTTATTATGATGTTTCTAATAATGTTTATGAGTTTGATAGGAGCAAGGAAGTGGAGGATATGGAAAGAGTGGTTCGTATTATGGACATGATGAGACAAGCTGCCGAGCAGCAGAACATGATGATAAGGCAAATAGCCGAGAAACAAGTTGAAAATCAAAAGGTTATGCAAAGGATTAGTGCAACACTCATGAGAATATGGATAGCTTTCTTGAAGGATTAAAGTCCAATAAAAACCAAAAAGATTTTCTTTTTGTTCTAGTTAGTTTTAGTTAGATAATAATCCCCCTTGGTTTTTCTTTTTGCATCGGTTCTTTTCCAAGGGATGTAACTTGAACCGGGTAATTTTTATTTTTACTTTTTAGGATTAAATTATTTTTCTTTATTTAGGAGTAGAAAAAGAGGCGGAAGAAAACTTTGATTACTTGTTTGATACTAGCATATTTATGCCTGGTTTGAGTAGTACTTTCCTCTGAGTGTTTGAGTAATCAATAAAATATCAAACTTTCTGACACCTAAGCTCATGGTTGTGACTCTGTATATAACTTATTCTTATCTTCTCGTTCGCTATGATTCTGTATGTCTTAGAGTAGAATTGATCTATCTTGATTGATACTTGTGCCATGTGTGGTGAGGATTTCTTGCATATATTCCATATTTTGCATCTTAGTCTAGAAGTTGCCCTGCATGTTATTAAAGCGAAATAAAAGTGTTGCTCTGTTTAGAAAAGGATAATAAACTTTCTTTGATGTGTCTTGTGAATTTTAGCCTTTTCAGCTATTGTACCACTAGTTACCCCTTTGAGCCTATAGCCTTTTGTTTAGAAGCCGTATTTTTGCCTTGACCCTTCTGTTGAATCCCTAATTTTTACACTTGCTTCCTTGAGCATTGTTGCTTAGACTGTGTTATTAATTGATAAATTTGAAGAAAGAGATGTTTAAGTGAAAAATGGTGACCAATAATAGCTGCAAAGTGATGAAAAGACCCTCTTGAAAATAATGTGACATGAAAAAAAGAGAATGAAAAAAAAATGCTTTGGAAAAAATGAAACGTTCTTGATATGAGAGAAATACTTGTGAAACAATTGATAAAAAGTGGGCTGACAAAAATAAAATTAAGAGATGAAAATAATGGATGATAAAGTCTAAAAGTGCAAAGTGCTTAGGGAAGTGTAAGTCACTATTATATAGTTCTCCAACCCGTCCCTTACCCAACATTACAACCCGTTAAAGTCCTATTTGATTCTATTCGAGCATACTTAATTAGTATAGATGTACATAATGGGCAAGCCTATGGTTCTTTGTGCACACATGTGAATTCATTTGTGAGTGCGAGAGTTGTTCTTTGATGCTAAGTCCTTAAATATTCATTATTTGATTTGAGTGTATGGGCAATCTTCACTCACTGAGGGCACTTGTTTCATGATAGACAGGTCATGTTATTAGCTTCTTTGACATAGTAGGAGAACGAGCTTAAATTTGGTAAGTTAGAGTCCGTCTATGCGGTTAGGAGGTTAGAAGTTTGTTATTTTTTTGTGACTTGTATATCTTGCACGATGATAATGAAATGTATATTTGATGGTTTGAGCTGATATAGGTCCTAATTGTTAGTATCTACCAAAGTGGTGGTGTTTCCAAGCTTGATTTATTGAGAGTGGTTTAATGCTTACTCGAGGACGAGCAAGAGTCTAAGTTTGGGGTGTTGATGTTCGGTCAAAAATGCATATATTTTCTCGTTGTTGCTTCATATTCTAGTACTTTTAATCATCATTTGAGTATTAGTTATATTATTTTGTACTTAATATTATAGTTTAACTGTGTAGGAATAAAACGGTGTGAAGATTGAAACTATTGAATAAAACGCAAAAGAAAAAGAAAGAAGATTAAAATAATAAAAAGGGGGGACACTCTTTGAGNCCCCCCCCCCCCCCCCCAAGTGGAAGACAAAATAATGAAGAGATGAAAGCAAAACAAGTTTTTGGACGTGGAAAGCATATTGTCTTCAGCGCCAGGTCCAGCGCCTAGCGCTGGCCTGGACGCTATGTTGTGGGGCTTTTCCTAGTTCGTTTGAGACAAGGTTATTTCAGGCCTACACGAGACCAACTTGTATAAAAGGGGTTTTAAACGTAAGTTGAGGAGAGCTAACATACTTTGAAGGAGAATTCACGTGGAAAACACACACCACGTTTTGGAGGAGGCTTCTAACTAGTTTTTCTTCTCTTTTTTACCTTTAATTTCATAGTTCATTAGTTCTAGAGTTTTGGGTGCTATATGAACGTTGGAGTTTGAAGCTTTAATTGTTCTTATTATTTTATCATATTGATTTATTTGTTAAATCGTGTGCTTAATTATTTGATTGTTTGATCACTAATTGAATATTATCTACGAATCTATGATTGAACTCGGGTTAGGGAATTCTAGATTGCATATAAGATTGGGTAGAGCAAGATCTTAACTCTTGGGGGAGAGGGGGAGGGGTGATTTGCGGTTAGCATATGAATATACCTAATCTCCTTGCTTGGTTACTATACATAAATTATTAATGTGTTCTTGTTAATCCTAATTCCATAGGAATATAGGCGTTAGGTTAGCTTGAATAGACGAGTAGTACTTCGGGAGAAGGCTACGAGTAATATTAACCCTGTCAATCAATAAACTAGATAAATTAATTAAACGATTTAAGTGGAAGACTCAATGGGATTGTTAGTTAACCCATAACTCTAGAATATCGTCTCTCATTGAATTCGTGTCTAATTTCGTCAACTTGTTCCTTTAACCTCTTTGTTTGCTTCTCTAGATTAGTTGTAGTTAATTAATCATACTTTAGAAAATTGTTTGAATAGATTAATTGTTTGAGTTTAATTTAGTTGATAGTTAATCACAAGTCCCTGTGGGTACGATATCTGTACTTACAATCCTATATTACTTGTCGGCCACGTATACTTGAATGTGCGTTTGGGAGCAACAAGTGTTGAATAAGGTGTATTAGTAATGAATGAGTTAGTAACGCAACCATAAGTTATACAAAGATTATTTCTTATCTACTATTTGGTGTGATGTACTAAAATAGTAGATAAGAAATAAAATGTATTGCATAAGTTTTAAGAAAAATAGTTGTTTACAAAAATGCCCTCCATATTTTTTAGTTTTAGGGTGCTTTTAGAACAATTTTATCTTTAATTATACTAATACATGCATTAATAGTTTTGATATTATTAATACCATGGTTTACTTTGTATTAATTATGTCACGACCCAAAAATCTATTAAGGTCGTGATGGCACCGCACACCATCGTCAGACAAGCCAATCATTAACTAGTTAAAATAAATTCTTGTTTCAACATTTTTGAAATCATTACCTTAAATTATTACGTAATAACTAAACAAAAATCCGTTAAGCAAATACGATGGTTTAAATATTCCATTTTAGCAAATATATATCCCAAACACATCCCAGATAAGCAATTTCTAAGAATTTATACAATCATTACAAAGCTTGTCCGAGATACAAATTGGACAATGAAATTTAAAACAAAATGAATACAATACGAGGGAGACTTTGTCAGCTGCGGATCGCCTCCGGATGATGCAGCTCGCCTAAGTGTCCAAACCGGCCACATTGTTGTGAAAGTACCTGTGCAATAAAAATACACAGCAAGTGTAGCATGAGTACAAAAGCAACGTGTATTCAGTAAGTTGTCCGCCTAACCTCAGAGAGGTAGTGACGAGAGGTCGGATTAGACACTCACTAAGGTCCAACAAATTAATTTAACACAATATCAGTATAGGCATGCGAGGATGATAAAACAGTAAGCATTATGGATAAATGTAATTCAAATAAATACTGAAAGTAAACAAACATGTACTACTTCCTCATTTTTTTTCCCAAATAACTTAAATAAACAATTACTTCTTTATTTTCCCCCAAATATCTTGTCACTTCAAAATTCATGAAAAACGTTTAACAATTTAGCATGCACATACGGGATAAGGAGTACCGGCCTGGGCCATCATAATAATCATCTCTGTGCAGTGTCGAGGGTCGAACGACCCGAACCATAAGTGCACATTTTCATAAAATAATCATATCTATGCACTGTCGAGGGTCGAATGGCCCGAACCATAAGTGTATCTTTCAATCCGTCGTGGCATACGGCCCGCTCCCATGAGAGTGGGGGAAATAACACTCTGCTCGCGGAATGTAAATTGCGAAGCGGTCACATGCAGTCATGCACAATCAATAGTCCACCCCGACTACGTCGGGAAAACAAATATTCAAGTAAATGACAAATTTCTCTTTTAAAAATCACCAAATAGTATTTAAATCCTTTTTCGAAATTCATTTGCCAAGTTTTATAATATTCAATAATATAACCTTATTTGGAATACAACTATCCACGGAAGAGTCAATTCTCTTTTAAATGATTAAGAAGATACACTCTAGCCTTCGTAGGAAATAAGTTACAAATTCAATAGCATTATCAGTCTAATATCATTGGCAGGATCACATGTACAACACGTAAGGCATGCTCGTGGGTCCTAGACTACCCAAACATGGCATAATAGTAGCTACGCACGGGCTCTCGTCACCGCGTGCGCACATAGCCCCCGCAGATAGTAGCACATACTTAATTAGTTCACCTATGGGGACAATTCCCCCTCACAAAGTTAGAAAGGAGACTTACCTCGCTCCGAAATTTCATAACCGGCTTCCAAGCCCTTCCGACGACTCCAATTGATGCACCACGCCCCAAAACTATTCAAATAACGGGGAAAACAATAAAAATTCACTCTAATACTTGTAACAATTCAAATTATATAATTTTCCAACTCCGCTCGAAAAGTTGACCAAAATGCCCTCAGTCCCACGTGCTCGGATTCCGAAATTTCTCGAAGATAAGTTCTACCCATAGCTTTACTAACTCAATTATACAATTTACTCTAATTTTCATGCTCAAATTCATGGTAAAAGTCAAAAATTCCAAATTCTAGGTCTTCCCCGTAAATCTCAAATTTATACTAATTTTTCATGTCTAAATCCATGTAAGATCACATATTTAACTCAAAAATAGGAAGAAATCACTTACCTAGTGTTGCTTGGTGAAAATCCCTCCTTGAGCTCTCCAAAATCGTCCAAACCAAATGAAAGAAATGGGCCAAAACTCGTGTTTAAAATAATTTGCCCAGGCTTCATCGAGTTGTACTTTGCGCTGTGCAGGTTGTACATCCTATTACAATTTTCCCTTGCTGTATACCTTCTATTAAAACGCTCATAACTCCTTGTAGACATATCCAAATGATAAACGATTTGAAGATTTAGAAACTAGAGTCGAAGACCTTTAATTTGATAGTTTTTACACCATATAAATATTCATATATTCCGAGATATGAGCTTCTAAAGTCGGCTCCATGCATCAGAAAATTCTGTCGAAACTGCTCCACCAGCCATCTTCAATCAATCATAACTTTCTGATAAAATGTCTAAATCATGAATGGTTTAACTTTCTGGAAACTATAATGCAAGGGCTACAACTTTTATGTTGTGAAAATTTTCAGATTATTTATATATGTTTATATATACGCCTCCAAAGTTAGCTCTTTGATGCATCAGNCCAAAACATGATACGAACTCGCTCGAGGCCTCAAATCACATCAAACAACGTCGAAATCATGAATCGCACTCCAATTCAAGCTTTATGAACTTTGAAATTTCAAATTTCTACATCCTATGCCGAAACCTATCAAATCACGTCCGATTGACCCCAAATTTTGCACACAAGTCATAGTTGACCTTATAGACCTGCTCCAACTTTCGGAATTAGAATCCGACCCCGATATCAAAAAGTCAAACTCTCGGTCAAACTTCTCAAAACCTTCAAATTTCTATCTTTAGCCAAATGACTTCAAAATGACCTACGGACCTTCTGATCGTGCTCCCAACTCCAGAATCACCATACGGAGCTATTCCCAGATTCGGAATCCCAAACAGGCATCAATAACACCGAAATGCAATTCTTCCCAGACTTATGAAATTCCTTCTAAAACGCTAACTTCCACAATATACGCCAAAACGCTCCCGGGTTATCCAAAACCCAATCCGGACATACGCCCCAGTCCGAAATCATCATACGAATGTGCTGGAACCTTCAGATCCTGATTCCGAGGTCGTTTACTCCAAATTCCAGTCTTAGTTGATTCTTCCAACTTAAGGCTTCTGAAATGAGACTTTCCAATTTAACTCCGAACTTCCCGAAATGCAATTCTGACCACACCTACAAGGAATAATACCTGAAACAAAGTTGCTCATGACTTCAAATCACTGAACGACGTGCTAGAGCTCAAGACGACCGGTCGAGTCGTTACATTCTCTCCCACTTAAACATACGTTCGTCCTCGAACGTGCCAAGAACTGCTCTGGAGTTATCTGAAATCGCTGTTTAACACCTCATGCACCTGCCCGTGCTACCACAATCCAGTTGAGCACATTAGCTTGATCAAATCTGACTATATCCTCTTTTATCCATACAATAAGCTCAGAACCCAGTTCCAACACCTGAAATTCGTTGCCAGGCCTGTTTCCAATATATAAACACTGCATCAACTACCACACGAGGTACCAGAACATGACCACATACCTTTGTTGAATTAGCACCATGCACCGCATAATTCATCATCTAACCACAATGACACCCC